>JAPMOR010011282.1:103998-182396 GCA_026543865.1 Argiope aurantia
AAGGTAGGGTTCTTTGTAATGAAGGCGTTATCCCAGAGAATGCCTTGAACCGCATTGAATACGATAGTTACGAAATATTAACAATTGTTTGCAAAACTTAATATTTCGACGCTTTTTTCTAAACCGATTAAAACGAAAGTTTGACACAGAATTATAATTATAGTGACAAAATCACATATCAAATTTAATATATTTAAGTCTTTGCGTATTTTAGTTATGTTTACATTTCTCTGAACTTACAAACCTACAAATGACCAACCCCCTTAGATTTGGATCAAAACTTGACAGGTGACTATACCATAGATATTGGATCTGTGTACTGAATTTCATCCATCTAGCCTTCTTCATTTTGTAATAATCATGTTAACTTACATTCGAACAGTCGGACAGATAATCTGTTGATCTCAAAGGGTTTTACCTAACTTTCCCCTCCGTTCTTCAGAACGAATTTCGGTCAAAATTTGATCTGCAAATCTATCTACAAATTTGATCTGCAAATCTATCTACAAATTTGATGTAAAGATTGTTAACTAAATTTCATCCGTCCAGCATAAAGCCTTTTTTCTTTCCCACAGATAGATGGGGAGACAGACATAACGCCAAAATGACGCTTTTCGATCTTAAATCTAAAATGTGGGGATTGTTCAAAAACTCGAAATCGAATCAATACTGGAATCAATACTTTCTCTGCACTTCGTATAAGAGAAAATAAAGGATAATCGACGCTTTTAATATTAGCAACCATATATGTGAAAAGTTGAAGGGGGGGGGTGCTTATCCAATTGGTTTGCCCTTATATTTTTACTCTTCACATTCAAAATTAAAAACTTCTACATTTTATCTTATCTTTCCCTTTCTTTTAGGTTTACTTTTAGTTTTATCTTCTTGCCACTGGAATGTGAGCTCTGCTGGATCTTATTTTTACTAACCTTTTATTTTTAACCTGTTGATTGTTAAAGTTTGATATCCGTTATTTTATTGATATTATTTTAAAACTGACTAAATTCTGAATTTTATTTTTTCCAGATCTGGTGAACTTGCCCAAAGTTTGTCTGATATCACTTAAGTGCTTCTATCATAATTAGAGATAGTTAAGAATTGTACATTGATGTCCCTACATAATAAGCTTTTTACATTTTTTGTTATTATTCTGTGGAGATTTTATTATTGAAATTTTTGTGAAAAAGAATTTTATCTCATTTGAGGTATTAAATTCAGCCTTTTTTTACTTTCCGGATACAAACTATTGGGGGAATACTGTATTTTACCAAAAATTCGAATCAATATTTTGTCGAATCGCCATGTTTCAGAAGTCACCAAGTTGGCAAAACACATTTTTGACAGTATATTCATCTCTCTGTCTGTGAACACAATAACTCAAAAACTCTTCGAGCTATGCAGATGGAATTTGGAATATGGTTTTTATACCAAATCTGAAGATTTTCTGTCAAATTTTAGACGAATTGTATCAGAGAAAGTATGTCAGTCTGATTGTCTGAGTAAGAGTGAATAATGGCAACTACAAAATGTAATGAGCTAGATGCATAAATTTTGGTACACAGATTTAGTATCTAAAATGTAACTGTACATCAAATTTGAACTAAACCGTAAAAGAGTAGTGGTTGTCCGTTTGTTTTTTCACATGCAAGAAAACGCTATAATTTAAATTAATTAAATTTCGTATTTTAGCTTGTGATTACAACTGTAATTCCTTGTGCAATTTTGGTTTCATTAAGTCGAAACAAAAGCATGCAAAATACACATTCGCTTAATAGATACATCAAAAATTCTAGATTCATGCAAAGAATCTATATTTCATAACCATTGTTCACTGATGCCATTTGCTAGTAAGTAGTTCTCATTCATGTAAAAACAATAATTCATAAACACCGCGATTTAAATCAATGAAATCCATTATGCTGTCTTGTGACAGCAATTTCATATAAAATTTCTGTGTGAAATTGTATGCAAAAAGGTGTCCAAAATACATATTCTCATGATAGATTCAATAAAATGCTTGCTTCAAGTCAAAGATCTATCATCATATATGCAAATGACACGATGCGTTATGAAGCGTCCATAATTTTATGCGGGATGAAGGGGATACAAAAATTTATTGGAGAGTATGCGAGGAATCTTCGGGGAGATCACCCGGCTGGTTGGAATTATGGCTGTTTGTCTATGAAAAGGATAATTCAAAATCGCTCTGAAATAGATGAATAAAGAAAGGTGTGTCTTCGTTTTGCCATATTTATAGATTTCTATCAAGATATGATTCAACTAGATTGGAATGGAACCCATTCAAAAAAAGTCTGTCTCTCCGGCTGTCCAAATATTAGCAAGCATGATATCTTCAAATCGTAAAACTCTAAATAGAAACAATTCGATTCAAAATTTCAATATCTAAAATGTAGATTTTTATCAAATTTTAAACCAAATCTTTCATAGGGTTGTCCGTTTGTCGGTATGTACTTTCGTTGGCATGCAGATGTGAAAACTCAAAAATGCAGGGGCTTTAACAAATGAAGTTCAATATATTACGGCTATAATTTTAGTTTTATGTCGAATTTCGATTTCATTCAAATGGTAAAAAGGAGCCCAAACTGCATATTCGAATCTCTAGCACTAATCTATTAACTCATGCCAGCAATTAATTGCCAAAGATATCATAATAGATTCTGTAAAAATGCTAGATTCACACCGGCTATTTATATTCCTTAATTATAATTTGGCATTGCCGTGCATTAAATGCACAGGTACCGGTTTCTTTACTATATTACGAAGTAAACAACTCCCATATGCAAGTATTTAAAAAAAAATAGGAGCTCAAGTAGCATTCATAGCCTTGCCTGAGACTTTATAATTTCATGCGTGGGTGGAGAGAGGAAAAGCACCTTTATCTCAGATTATGCGAGACAATTTCGGGAGACCATTCCTACAAGTTCGAGATATCATTATCTCTCACACGATGACAGATAAACGGGCTGAATTTGTTTAGATGAAGTTCGCTGAAAGCTTGATAGAAATCAAGAGTTATAATGAAAAGACCACATATCAAATCCCATCTTTCAAGCCCTTTGCGCCAGAGAGTATTCTTGCTCACAGACAGATAGACATAAAATGCTCTTTCATGTATATAGGTGTGTACATAATTTCGATACATGCAAATGATATTTGATGCATACAAATGCAGAGATCTGAAACAAAGAGACAGATTTGCATTCTTATATCGAATGCAAATCTATATCTGCGTTAAGAATCTGCATAGAAGGAATCTTCTATCTAGATCTCTGTGTTATCTAGATAGAAAGAATTTCTTAGAGACCTCCGATATTTCCCGCTTGTATATTTACGAGAAAGTAACGATACGAGACGAGACGAGAAATACGAGAAAGTAACTCGTTGGAGAACTCCAAAACTTTCTCGCATACTCTCTAACTAAATGTGCATATATTGGCGTACAATAGTTACAGTAAATATTAATCTTTAGCTTGAATTACCGAATCCACTGTGACACCGAATCCATCCATCCGAATTCATACCATTTTTACCGAATCTATTGTGTAATTCTTGGCGAAGCTTTTGACGATGGATGTCTGATATACAGTTAATAGTATTCGAAAATCGAATTTGTGTTTTAGACGCGTTTTCACTCCCATATCGAAAACAAAATTTGACACAGAACTACAGTTATAGTTACAAAATCGTATATCTAATTTAATATATTTAAATCAATGCCTTTTTGTGTCGCCAATTTTAAATGCTTCTGAAAGTACAGACCTACAGGCAATCAACTCGTATTTGGATATCATTCAAAATTTGACAAATTTGACTATAGATATTAATTTTTGTGTCGAATATTATTTATCTAGTTCTCTTGTTTTGTAATTATCCTGCTGACGTATATTCTAATAGCCAGACAGACGGACTTCCTTCGAACAGATTTTACTCGAAATTTGACAGAAATCCGCAAATTTGGTGTCCAGACCTTTTACAGAATTTCATAGTCTAGTTCAATGCGTTTTTCAGTGATCCTTGTTAGAGATGGACACTATCCAAAAATGTGTTTTTCTAACTTGGGGAGATCCAAAACGTGGAAATTCGTCAAAATCTGGAATTCGATTTTTTGATCATTCTAATATTTTCTCTATACTTCGCATATGAAAAAGCATTAAAAGAAAGCTCACCTATCTTTCCGATTCTTCGCTTGAATTTGCGAATTTTCTTTCCATATTTATTTAATGTCGATACAATATAATCGTATCTGGCATAATTACATTCTTAATAAATAATTCATAAGTTGGTTGATCTAATTATTTATCTGGTTGAGCACATGTAGGACAGCTAGCGTATAAGTATATTTGCTCCTAAATAATAAAAGAGAAATTGCATCACAAAGATTGAAGAAATCGAAGCAAAACTCATTTGAATAAACCGGTCATGAATTTTTAAAAAATCAAAATTCGGTATAAAACTTTAAATTTTTCAAAGATAATGGTTTCGAACTTTTATTTTTTCCATTATCTCTTGCTTCATCTTTTTACTTTTTCTTACACGAAGTACAGAAAAATTATCATAATCGGCAAAAAATTCAAATCTGAAATGGCGAATTTTCACGTTTTGGACCTCCCTGAGTTCGAAAAACATATTTTTTGGAAAATGCCCGTCTATTTCTGACAAACATAAATCATAAATGCTTTTGATCTAGATGTGTGAAATTTGTTATTTATCTCAGACCAAATTGTTAGATCATAAAATTTTGAAGGAAATACACGAGGAAGTCTGTCTATTTGGCTGTTCGAATATAAGTCAACGCATTAACTACAAACTGAAGAGAGCTAGATGTATAAAATTCGGTACACAGATTTTCCATTTACATTGTAGTAGCCACTTCTCAAATTTTATGCCAAATCCGACAAGGGATGGACTATTTGTCTGTTTGCACTTTCAGAAGCGTGTAAATGCGATATCCCAAAAACACAATGACTTAAATATATCAAATTTGGTAAGTGATTTTGTGATTGCAATCATCAAATTTTGGTTTCATTCAGTTTGGAAAAAATGTGTCTAAAACCGAAATTTACCTTTTCTAGAGGGTATGCGAGAAATGTTTTGGAAAGGCTATCTCCGCATGTTATTTCTGAGTATCTGTATCTCTACTTTCATAATACCCTCTTGCACATCAACCCTTCATTCAGATAACTTTTTTAATTATGTTACAGGTAAAGGTCAGCTGAAGAGTTAAACGATTCGACATAAACTAATAACATTTGAAGAATTTTTTTTTGTTTCGAATATGGTTTATTTTTACTTTTTTGTTTATGAAGAAACCTTTGAGCTAAGTCTGTTCAGAGGAATGCCTAATATAAAATAATACGGTAACTACAAAATGAAGTAAGCTAGATGGATAAAATTTGATGACAGATTTAATATTTAAAATAAATGAACCCAATCAAATCCGTCAAGGGATTGATTTTTCTGTCTGTCTGTTTTTTATCTGCGCGACTGCAAATGAAACCTATAACTCCGAAATGCAAACGGCCATATATATAAAATTTGATATATATTTTTAATGTTTAGAATATACACCTGTACCCATTCATGAACCCATTCCGTCAAGGAGTTGACGGTACCTGTCGATCATGCATTCGCCTGCATACAAACATGATATCTCAACAATGCAGATAAACGAAATTCAGCATGAGATTTTACTAAAAATGGAGTTCTTTGTCTCATTTTGGTGTGCAAATGAACCCGATCATTCCGAAGAGCAAGAAGCTTGATAACAAGAATTGATATGCAATTTTATTATCTAAAAAGTAGATTCATGTCAGATCTGAAAACAAATCCGTCAAAGTGTTGACCCTCTATGGATCTATACATTCACATACATATAAACACGATAATTCAAAAAAGTAATAAATTTAGACAAATGAAATTCCGCATGTGATCTTGTTAAAAAAATTGCAATTCCCTTTTCAAACTTCCGTGCTAATCTGTTGACAAAAAGACGATCGAAATGCTTATTTGGTTTGTTTTATTCTTCTATGGAGCACAAAACGCTCATGTACGGGAATTTAAAAATAAAAGTCTTAGGCATTTGCGACATAAGATCCATAACTTTTACGTAGGGAGGAAAGGGACTATATAACGTCATTTATCGGAGAATATGCTGTAAAGTTTCCTGGAGACGCCACCCATTGGTTAATCTATTTATATAAAACGCTAACATATTTAAAAAAGAAACCTGTCTTATTACTTATTGTTCAATGGCAACAGCCGAATGTAAACAATTCGCTTTATGAACAATTGAGATTGCTTAATTGAACTTTTTTTTACAGATGCTCTTAATTAAACTCTTCACTAATTAACAGAGCTGAAAAATATTCTTAAAAAAAGTTCTGAAAATAGCTCGCCAAAAACTCTTTTCAGTCAAATGAAAGAAGACGTAAAAGAAATAAAACATTAGATGTCGAGCAAAAAGTTTAATTGAAAGTGAATACAGGATTCGTAGTCACCGCTAGATTGGTAATCACTATGACTTATCCATGGAAATGGTCCTCTCACAACTCTAATTTGCATTATCTTAAAGCTTAAAAAAATGTCTTTTTAATGACATCCATTTCATTTTTGTTCCGATTTATTATAGATATTTTAATTCAATTTAATACGCAATCTATAACAATAATTTTAAAGATAAAGCAGCGGGAAGGATCTTCTCAAAAATTTCTCACTTACTTATAATAAACATGTCCCAGAAGGCCCTCTTCATGGCATTGGCGTTCAATAGTTACGAAATATCAACTTTTTGAGTGAATTTACCATTTTTATTGAATCCTTGGCGAATCTTTAGGTGATTAATCCCTGGCATACGGTTAATGGTATCCGAAAATCGAATTTGTGTTTTAGATGCGTTTCTACCAATCTATTGAATGAAAAATTTGACACAAAACTACAATTGTCGTCCCAAAACCCCATATAAAATTTATTATATTTAAATTATGGCTGATATATCGCATTTAATTTTTTCTGAAAGTACAGACCAGCAGACGGTTAACCTATTGGATTTGACCCAAAACTTGATGGGTGTGCAGACAATAGATGATAAATCTGAGAACCGAATTTTATCCATCTAACTTTATTTGCTTAGTAATTATCGTATTAACATATATTCGAACAGTCGGTAAGACAGACTTCCTCTGAAGTGATTTTGCACAACATTTAATAGAAATCTTTAAATTTGGCATTGTGATCGTATGTCAAATTTCATTCGTCTAGCTCAGAGGGTTTTTTAGGTACATTTGTTACAGACAGACCTAATGTCAAAAACGTGTTTCTCGAGCTCATGGAGGCCTGAAATGAGGAGATGAGTCGAAATATCGAGTTCGAATTTTTTGACGATTACAATATTTTCTCTGGACTTCGAACACGACAGAGTGAAAATAGAAACAATCTCTTAACGGAGGAAATAAACGTTTTGGGGACCGATAGACCACATGCCGATGGAACATTTTAGCAGTTCAGTGGGGGCAATTGCCTCTATGTAATATCGAAATATTTACAACCTCGCCTTCCTGTGAAAATTATCAACTACAACAAGTCCTTTTTAGCCGTGCTGAGTCACGGTGTGCGAAAGTAATTCGTAAATGTTGAAAGACTTATTGGTTTCAAACACGATTTTCCCATTTAAATAAAATGCGTCATTTTATTAAGGGGATCAAAGATTTTATTTCTACAGGCAGTTATTTAACACATTTTATTTCATATTTCTAGGAGTTGAAATTTGAAGTTAATATTTCAACTGTTTCAGTATGTGATAGAGTTTCGGAATTTTGAAATTATATGTTCTTAATAATAATACAATTGATTAATTGGTATTCGAACAGCCGGACAGACAGACTTCATCTGAAGAGATTTTGTACAAAATTTGATAGAAATCTACAAATTTGGTGTACTCTATTCCAAATTTAATCTATCTAGATCAAAGCCTTTTTTAATTACTTTTCTCACAGACAGACGTACCGACGATTTCCAAAAATGTATTTTTCGATTTTAGGGAGATCTAAAAGGTGGAGATTCGTCCAAATCTCGAATTCGAATATTTTGAGCGAATTGATTGTTTAACATTAAAATGAGAATAATCTTGGCGATCTAGTTGGTCGGTTAAGGCGCCTAATTACCTCTTTATAACCTCTTTATTTCTCCTTACTATAAAGATGAATGTATATTTGTGTATATATTGGCGCTTCACAGGCTAAAACGTTTGCCGTAGAGTAGGGATTGTAATACCGGTATACCGGGATACCGAATACCGGTATTTTGAGCCATTTGTATAATCTTCGGTATTCACAAGTTTAAATACCGTTTTTTCGGCATTTACTAGAAAGTTTTTTAATTGTCTCCACTATTTCAGGGATCGCCAACATAGCAAAATAGTATACGTTTTTGTTTTTATGTCTCCTTAACGGACGAAATTAATTAGACTGTGAATACAAAGTTGCATTGTATTATCAAGAAAAGTGATAAAATATGTGAATCATCCAAGGAGGCGGGTCAAAGCTATCCTATTACAGCTCCGAGAGATACTGCACACTCGCAGGATTCGTAGTCTGATATTCGTATCTGTGAAAACAAGGTTGTAGTTGTGAAGAAAGTGCGTAATATTTCGATATTTTTTAAATTGGTGAGTTTTTTTTATTTACATTGTATTTGCATATCATACTTTAGGGTTCAAAATATTTTTCAGATTTATTATATATATACTCATAAATAATAACCCATAATAAAGAAAAAGAATAACTTTAAAGAACATAAAAATCAGTTGATAATATTTCGGTTTGGTTTCATTATTTATATGAGGAAAAGAATATAGTGGTACAATGGTAAAAATGTTCAAGAGTTATTAAACTGAACGTAGGAAGTATAAGCAGACTCCATACACATTTAAAAACAAAACATGATACAAATTTGTTAAAGAAGAAAAAATCTAATTGCGATGAAGATACAAATTTAAGCACAGTTTCTAAGCCCAATCCATCAGGGATTTTAGATTATTTTGAAAAAAATATTTGGATGAAATTATAAGTAAAGTTACAGCATTAGATGGTTTGCCATTTCGAGTGTTTTGCATTTCTACTGAATTAAGAAAATCACTATCCGCCAGAGGTTTTAAAAATCAACCAACATCGATTAACACTATAAGAAGAACTTTCATAAACCTACAGTAACGATTTTCACAATTCTTTGAAACACGAGCTAATACAATTAAAAGTTAATGGTGAAAAATTTAGTCTTACATTTGATGAATAGACAAGTGTAAGAAATAGACGTTATTTAAATACAAATATTCATTCTGAAAAAAAAATTGGAATATAGGATTTACAGATGTCTTGGGAAGAATGCCAACCGAAAAATGTGTGGAAGAGCTTAAATCTAAATTAGCGAAACATGGATTATCCCTGAAAGAAGATATTGTATCCATAACGCGTGATGGAGCAACAGTTATGAAAAAAGTTGGAAAGTTGATTGGTGAAAATCAGCAATTATGCTATGCTCATAAAATTCGATTAGAAGTAATAGATGTATTATATATAAAAAAAATAAAGAACAGAAGAATCCAAATACTGTAGATGTAAAAACTTCGGATTCCGACTTTGAAGAGAGTGAGAGTGATATTGACAATGAAGATAATGACAAAGTAATTGTTGAAGAAGATATTGCTAATGAGGATGAAATATTAACCCATCAAAAATTGCTTGTAATAATTTATAAAGTTCGAAAAATTGTTAAGATATTTAAACGTTCCCCTACAATAAATGCCATATTACAAAAATATATACTTACAGACAATAAAACAGAATATATGTTAATATTAGATTATAAAACACGTTGGAACAGTTTACTAGTAATGATGGAACGATTTTCAAACTGAGAAATCTAATCCAAATAGCAATAATCGATTTAAACCTGCAAATTAATTTTTCAGATAGTGAATACGACTTAATATCCAGAACTGTATCAGCTCTATTTCCAATAAAACTGGCTGTGGAGGCATTATGTCGGAGATATTCTAATTTATTAACAGCTAATGCAACAATAAATTTCATGTTGCAGTCAATGAAAGAACAGCACAGATCACTGTCTGAAGAATTATAAATTACATTGAAAAATCGCACAGAAGAAAGGCATACCGAAATAGAAAAGATTTTACGGTATTTACATAATTTTAATGATTTTAAAAATGAAAATGAAAAAGTAAAGAGACTAACCATTTCAAATCTGATCAAGTTTATAGTAAATTTTCTTAAAATTTTTTACCCACAAACCTATCCACATTCAGAAGAATTCGGTGCAGTTATCGAAGATTATAATGACACTAAATAGTGAAAAGGAATTGTCTCTTGAACAAAAATTAGATTTAGCAATAAATAAAAAAAAAAATCTGCAAACCAAAATACAATACAGAAATCAGCTATATCCATAACCATCCGACGAGCAATCGATTTATTTGAAGATGAAGGATTTGGAGTTAACTATTTAGAAAAAGTATATCGTGCATTGCTAACAGTGCCACCAACTAGTGTAGAAGCCGAAAGAGCTTTTTCGGCAACGTAATTTTTGCACAAAATTACGTTCCAGGTTTAATTGCAGTACAATTGATGCATTATGTTTTTTAAGATCACACTTCAAAAATTTATAATAGTACCAAAGACTGAATAGTGATATTTACACCTTTTTGTGATTTAAATAAATAAGATATTCATTTACTTTTTTGTAATTCTTTATATATTGTTATAATTTACAAGTTACAATTTCAACTTATGGTAAATACAGTTGTTTATTTGCCATAAGTTGTTATAACTTTATGTGATATTTACATTCTCTAATAAAACTGGCGAATAAAACAAAGAAACACTTGTATTTTCTTTCTTTTTCAAAAATTTCTACTACCCGTATTAAAACCGGTATCCCGGTATTAAGATCTAAAAAAATATTGAATACCGGTATTGAACTTTTGGTCTGATATTGCAATCCCTACCGTAGAGCAATGAAATTGTTTGAATAAACAACATGAATTTAATTGATTCTGCCATAAAGGCTATATTCGATTAAATTCTTGTTTTTCACAAGTCTCAAATAAAAAGCAGAAATTTTTAAAAATATATTCCATATTAATCGTTTAACACTTTGAAAGTCAAATATCTGGGCGAACAAGCTGGTCACCAAAGACGGCTAGTATGAGCAATAGATCAATCAACACAGAGTATTTTTTTCCTTCAAATTATCATTCTTCAGTGATAAATATTTACCTGCCTGCGTTCTGACATAGGGGTAGCGCGTCTTCCCCGTGATCTGGCCGTCCTGGGTTCGAGTCGTGGTTCGGGAATGGTTGTTCTTCATCTGTTCTATGTGTGAATATTCCCACCTATAAAAAAGGGGCTGTGCAATCGAATGTAATGCGTGAGTAGCTCTTGGCCCTAGTTGGCGCGACTAAAACCAAGAGACGTACTCTCGACTTAAAATCGCTGATTTCGTAAGCGAGCTTGTCTATAGCAAGTGCATTAGAAACTACAACAACAAATATTTATCTTTACCCTCTTTCTAAATTCTTTATTCTCTCCATGATAAAGAATTTTACAACTGAGCTGCCTCGTCACATTGGTAAAACATCAGCCATTTAGTGGAGGGTCCCCGAGCACTGGACCTTGAAAAAAATTACTCATTCTTGGGTAATCTCATGAGAGTGATTAAATCTTGTTACTGGTTTGAGTTACTCTAACTATCCTCAATCAGAGAAAAAAATGACATTGTTTATCTCATTGAAAGATATAGTGAGAAAAAAGAAGAAAAAGAACGAATGATTCAAGACAATAAACAGGTTTTTTTCCCTATCGAAGCATAGATTACAATTGAAACTCTGTACAATGAATTAAAAAAATTCCTGTGCAATATAGAAATTTCAATGTATAGAAATAAATATTACAAATTTTGCATTGATTTCTTACTAAATACAAATAAATATACATATTTCATTTTTAGGGTAGAAAGACTTAGAGGAATTAAGCTATCAAATAAATTTATATATAAAAAGTACAAACAGCAAAAATTTTCAAAATTCTTCATATCATACTGGTTGAAAATTTATATATTTTTATGGCGTCTTTAACTTTCATTCTACTATTTTCGTTTGTAATGACTGAATTATAGCTTAGTAAGAACTTTTTAACTTGTTTTTCTTGTAAATATTTATTGTTATTATATTTTACCTCTTTTTCATGCCAATTTTATTGGCAACAATTCTTCTTAAAAATATATAGAAAATTCGATTCTCACTTATGATATCTCGTTGTGTCATAAGTTTTAAAAATGAAAGTGATTGGGAGTTAATGAATCTCATTTTATTCTGATATGTTAAACAAATTTTAAATTATATCTACGGTAATTTGGAAAAAGAAACCAACACATTTAAGGGTCATACTCATTGTAAGAAATCTAAAGTCAAAATGAATTTTGAACAAGAAATCTCACTTCAAGTTAGGAAAGAAATTCTTATAATCTATCGTAAGAATGACTCATTGGTAAGTGTCTTTTGCTTTTTCTGAATCTTAGATAATTGAATATTCATCTAATAGACTGATAATTTTGCGAATACGAAATGTTTATGTTGCATTATTTTAACTCACTCACATTGGTGAATCAAATGAATTACTAAAGATGATTAAAGATATTAAAGATGATATTTGTTACTTTTTGAGACTTACTGTAATCGTCAATTAACGATTGTTAATGTTTAATGTTAACATGTTGAAGTTTCTGTTCATTCTGTTAATGGTCATTGTATTTTCGTGTTCATTCTGCATTTTATACTGTTCTAAATATATATATTTTTAAATATAAAAGATGACTTAGGGAACAAATCGAACAAATACAGAATTAAAAAAAAAATACTAAAAAGTTGAAAGAAAATGAAATCTACGATCGCACATTTCAAGTTATTAAGCGAGAACATTATTATTTTTTAAGTCATTAACTGTCTTAATTCATTTAAGTTAAAGTTTGTTTTAATTAATTAAGTCTCTAGAGAGAGAGGGACGGATAGAGATCGATAGAGAAGTCTCGTGCTTGTTTCAAACTGGTTTAAACTGGTTAATGACTTAAATTAATTAAAACAATTCGTAAGAATTAAGAGAATGAATAATTTAGAAATCAAGTTGTAACTTTAGTTGATGATAAATCGCCAAAGTGACAACTTTCTGCGTTATTTTCTAATAACCCTAAAAGCGAAAAATGGATGCCTCAAAAGCAATAAATCGCCAATTTGTTGCCTAAGCATTTTGAGGTTTCAAAAACCTCAAACCAAAGCAACATCATGTCCTCACATGATAATAAATATAGAATGATAAAGTATGTATACAACTACTGCAGCAAGAGCAATTACAAAGAAGCAATTTTAACATCTGTCAATAAAGTAAACGATATTTTTTTCACTTATATATTTTTTTATTTGCCATATTATAATACTTCAATGACCTTACACTCATTTAAAAAATAAATATAGAGGAATAAATATAAAAGTATATTCATTGTCGATAAGTTTTGTTATCTAGCGTTAAACAACTTCGGTCTTGCTAGAATTTCTGCTCTAATAAATATCAATGAAGCGAATTTTTCTTCTTTTATTTATGTGAATGAAATCACTGACTCTCTTCATTATAATGGGCATACATAATTTTTGTTCATATATAAGAATTATTTAATAATAAGAAATCCAAGATTCCTGAAAAAAAAATTCGATATATAGTGAATCTCGATATATCAAAATTCGATGTATGGATGTTCCACAGTATTTGGTTTTAAAAAAAGGGCTATTTCTTTATGCCTTTTTGTGATAAAACTTAATGTTTGGAGGAACTTATCATGGTTATTCGTATTTTACTTACAATTTAGAAAACCTACGCTGGGCGGTTTTATAACGGAATAAAAAAATGAATTGCATTTTCTTATTTAAAAAAATTCGCAAAAATTTGTATTTAAAGTTTCTAAAAATAAAAATAAGTAAAACTATATCATTTAAAAAAATTAGTTACAAAGTAATTCACAGTATATTGCCGCATCGAAGAAAGACTGTCGAATCTCCATGGCCGAATGGTCATGGCACTGGTCTTGTGATCAAGAGACCTGGGTTCGAATCCCGCTAGAGACACTGAGATTAATGGTATATGTAAATACTTAATTCCATGGTTTTATGTTTTCCTTTATTTCATGTTCCAGAAGATACTGGACATTTCTTTAGTTTACCAGACTAGTGTTCTGGACTTTTCTTACTGTCTCCAGAAGAGTATTCTGGAACTTTCTCTGCTTATATAAAAGCAGAAGATTTGTTGGTTACTGTATTCTGAGTTCAGTTAATAAATTGGTTTAGCTCTACCTCTTATGTGTGTCATTAAGTTCTATACTAAAGTATCTACGTGACAATATTTACGAATGCGTTATACATTAAATTGAAGCCTAAAATATAATTTCGTTTAAACTTTTATGTTAAAAAGCGCACAAATAGCGACTAGTTAAACAAATGAAGCGAAATATTTTAAAAGAAAAATTAATATTCCCACCAATAAAAAACATTTTTTCACAAGTTCTTTTTTTTTTTTTTGAAGATGCTATCATATTCTCCTTTTTTTCATTTAGTTGAAAAATATAAAGTAATAAAGAAATATTTAGTCATACTAAATCGATTAAAAAACAGCTAGAATGACAATTGATTAATAATCGGATTTTTAAAATATATTTTCAATTAAGCATTTTTTTTTCTGTCTGAGTATGAAAAAAATGTACAGTTAAAAATATTCCCAGATTGCAGAAGTAAATCCAGATTTTTTTTTCCATATTTTTCCTCTTTTACAATCTAGATTTAATCGTTACATAATCGTTTTTTTCCCCTACAATTTTTTTCCCTTTATCGTTTTACCTCAGAATGAAGATAAACATAGTTTTTATTTTTATTTTTTAAGAGCATTGCCCTATACTTTAATATAAAAAGCGCGTTAGAATTAACCTCTTAATTATTTTATTATTCTATCTAATAAGATGGCATCTTCACTTTTGGGAATATTTTCTTATTTTGATTCAAATGGAAATCCATTGAATACTTGACTTATCTATGCATTCGAAGTAATTTTAATATTGAATTATAATCGTTATGAATGGATTATTTTTTGCTTACAACTATCAAAATTCGATAAATCGATGCACGTATGGCACTCTGGCAAAAGAGTTAAGCGGTTAATTGTTGATCATCAAATCGTATTGCGAATATGCGTTTTATGGTTTAATTATTTTGTTTCAAAGTATATTTTCCTTTTTAGCTTTACAAATCTTTAGGCTTTTTTGTGATATTTTAACAGCTTGATGGTAATAAAAAAAATACTACCATCATCTGACAGAATTACTGAATGCTGCATTTCACGTAAAGCTTTTTACCACTTGTATCATCTATAAAATATGCTTGATTAAAAAAAAAGCATATTTCCAAACACAAATGAATTACATCACTTCCCATCAAATTAGAAGGGATATCATGTGACCTTTTATTCAAAATCGGTTTCATCCAGTTCAGATATGTAAAGCGCATGCGCTTGGTTCTTTGATATCGAAGTGTCTGAGCATGTGTTGATAAGTAAATCTTTTGCCAAAACTTTTACTGAATAAGTCAAAGCACTAAAAAGAATTGAAGCATTGAAAAATTTTTATCGAAGAGAAGTTAATGAGTAGCATAACCATGATAGCAAAAGGGATAGCAGAGAATCGAGAATAAAGGTTCAAGAACTGGGAATATTTTTCAAGATTTTTTTTTAAAAATATAGTTTAATTGAGCAGAAGGAATTTTTCCAATTACGGGAATGTATATTTGTATAAGTATGAAAAATCGAAAGTTTGTAAATTATCCTTTAACAATGAATCTAACTGGAACTCCTATAATAGAAAGATAAGATTTATTTTTTTGCCTTTTTCTCAAAACGCGTTTTCTTCAAATTTTGATACTATAATAGAAACGTAGTTCGTTATTTAGAATCGCATGAAATTTTATAAAACAATATTTAAAAATTATGCATCTGTCAAACATATTTTTAATTTTTTCTGCTCAATAGGATGATTTTTAAAAGATTTTTGTGATTAAAAAATATCATAGATTTTTTTAGATACACGATTTTACAAGATATTCATTTTTTTGACATTTTTATTATTATAGTTAACATTTTTATTATTGCTTATTTAAATGAAAATAAGTTCATTAGCAATATTAAATCTATGCTCATATATGTTTCTAATGTGGTTTTACTCTATTTTTTTTTCTTTTTGAGCGCACTGATTTGTGGGAATGAACGTGAAAACTATCGTATCACAGCGCATGTTCCAGTTACCATTAACACACAAACATTTTAAGGCAGAAATGCAAAAATAAATATTTTACTATTTTAAAAATAAATACCTTTTTACTATTCTTCTGTATGATTCGAGGGCTGTAATGGTTAAAGTGCAGGGGCAGGGGTTGGTGTTATGAATAATTCGAAGAAGCGCAAGTGGTCGGATCTTTATAAAAACGTGTCTTGGCCATTCTGTTTCTATACTGCATTCTTCTTCTTTGATAATTAAAATAACTCATTCGTTCTATATAACTTAAATTTTCCATCATATATTCAATTTTACTTGAGAAAAAAAATCTCTTTTATTTGCAACTCAAATTTCGACAAATTTCTTTGTCGAGAAGGTCCCAGTTCCCTTCAGGGTGGCCATCAATATCCACATCTTGATGAACAAATAGCTAATATAAGTTAATTTCTAAGGAAAATAGTTAACATCTAAGAACTTGCGAAAAATGCAATTCTAAAGCCAACTTGATTTAGAATTGCATTTAAGCTTCTGTTGATTCGAGGAAACGCAAGTGATTAGATCATTATAAAGCCTAGTCTTTGCTATTCTATATCCAAGGCAATCTACCACTTTGACAATGTAAACGTTAAAAAGATCCAAGGATATGTTTTCCTCTGAGCAAGTTATCACTGGTTATGGCACTTTTAAGGCATTTCTGATCAAAAATCATAAAGTATCACTGTCGAAAAACACTGGATACGATTTCAAACACATTATTCTTTGGAATAATCACCGTAAATAGCGATCTTGTGGCTGAACGGAAATGGAACTGAAACCTTTAATAAAATCTCATCTAGCCATCTTGATTACTGAGAAATTATTGAGTAAGGAATTGTGAAATGTTTATTCAACAATATCTACGGGTATCTTAATTTTTTCGCATGTATTCCTCTATATTATATTTTACTTTAAAAATATTTTTCTATTTTTCCCTTATTTCCTGTTTTCACTCTTTTTCTTACTATATGTTAATTGATTTTATTATATTTGGCATTCTAAAGAATTTCAATGTAAAGGAACTAGTTGCTGGTCCTCGTTTTTTATTTTCTCTTTTTGTGACTTGCAATTTTATTTGATACCTTCCTAATGGATGGGTTGTTCCATTGTGCTTATCTTGCCTCGTGTGACCTCGACTTGGACAGAATTTGAATCTTGTATACTATAATGTGGAGGTTCACAGATCCTTCTTGACATCAAATTGTCTTTTTTCAAAACATTACCTTAAAGCTCTTCTACAACTAGACTTACGAGGCTTTTACCTCGAAAGAAGAAAGTGCATATGAGGCAACCATTCTCAAGTTCCAATGAAGTATAGCTACGAAAGTATTGGAATATGTAGTAAAAGGTTTGGAAATTCTCATATGCATCCTGGTAATAAAGATGAAATAATGCATGGTAATTAATTCGATTGAAGCTGCAGATAGGCAGTTCCTGTCAATACGCATGTGTTTTTATAAAGTAAATTTCTGAATTTTTTGAAGGTAGCAGTATGAAAGTTTTATTCCTTTTTTTACATAGTTACTTTCCAAACAGCTGTTTAGCTAGCCATTGAAACGTTTGAAATAAATTTCACATGAATACAAAGTCACAACTTGACTTACCCTTTTTTCCTCGATTTGACTTAACAAGTAATATTGGAATATTATTTTTTGAGGAGAGGAGGGGGTATTCCTTACATAAACATCAACAATATTTGTAAAAGTTTATCTATACTTCTATTTTATTCTTTTCGATTTTTTTAATGCACTGAAAAACTGAAAAGATTAAAGATTGAAAAATTGAAGAAGAATTAAAAGAATTGAAGACACTTTCAGACTTTAAAGAATCATTGAAAATAAACTAGCAACGATGCACCTTTACAATTTTTTAATTCAGAAAATAAAATATCTAATTTATTTTTAACGATACAGACATGGCATCGGACCTTCGATAGTATCAATCTCATTTCAATATGTCCTCATAGCGGAAAAAATATAAATCCTTTCTTAATTTGTCAGATTTAAATCAATAGCGCAAGTAAAAAAAGTAAATTTTAGTCTATATCAAGCACAATTCTCTATCAAGACAGTAAAATAGCTACCACAGAATAAGTACATATGTGCCTTGAGAACCAATTTTAGGGGGCTGTATGGGGCAAAACATTAGGGCTTTTATTACAGTTTTTAAAGTGAAATATCCTGAAGAGAGGGAAGTGAGGCCAAGTTCCGGATGTCATTTACTCTATTAAGACGACAGGAGGTAAGGGAGACGAAAAATCATATTATTCCCCTGGCCCCTTTTATCTTCGTTACACCATTGTTCCAAGAAAGACAATTTACAAATGGTATAAGAGATTCAAGATACGATGGATTCTACAATGTTTCCTAGAACCTTGATGGTAATGTTTGATCGAATCGTCGCGTCACGTATGATTAATGACGCATACGTTAAATACTCTAAAAATTTAAGAAAAATTTTCATATTTTTTTATTGTGTGTGAAAATACTGTAAGTGTATACATTTGCTTACTTTCCATTAATAATTTTTTTATGTAAAGATATTTTCTATATGTCTTATACAATATAAAAAACAGACTAAAGACAGAAATTATGACTTTTGGAAATCTGTTTTGATAGTTATAAGCTTGTTTTGTTTCACATTTTACTACTAGCCATTTAACACAATAAAAACTATGCCAGTCACAAGCAACTGACAGTGCACTTTTCGTTCAGGTATTCACCGATGATTGATAGATTTATAAATGAATAATAGATTTTTAATGATCTGAACATGCTGAGGGAATGTACCTATATATTACCAAAATAATTAATTTATTGAAATACGGCATACACAAAGATGGTTACCCTTACTAATTTCACAGTTATACTTGCATATACCATGTATTCAAACTGCAGGCCAGGTTTTTTTTCAGCTTGTGACGGAGATAAAATTATAATTTTGGTTCTTGGAATGTCTTTTATTAATTTAACTGCATATCGATAAAATCGGATTCGAAAGATAAGTGGGAAGGACGTCAGAAGCTTGAGACACATGATACAAAAAACTTATCACCAGTCACCAATCAACCAGCCGACCTATCTTTGATAAATAATCACAGGATTTAAAGGGAAGTTTAAATAGCTCAGTTGATTTACGGATGATTTATTACACTATGTATCGCGGATTGATTAAAATAGACTGGACTTCAAAATAAAATAAGTAAAACAAACATTCAATTTGAAGCACAATTAATATGTAACATAAAAATACTTGACTCATTAAAGGTAAAGAATACGTTAAGTTAATTTATATATGTTTTTCACACACCCAAATAAAGGGTGAGCCTTGTTTTTCAGTCCACCGTTAATTTCTTCATTGCATAAAGTATGTTATTAGTAGGCACTGGCTTGCACAATAGATTGAAATTGGGACTATTTTGGTGATAGAAGATAGTTATATGTTTTGAGTCTAATCATTGTCTCACAAATTATATGTAACAGAGGTGGCAGAGAAAGATTTGGTATGAGAGAGACTAAGTTGAAAATTAATCTGGCTGTTCAAAAATACTTCCCAAGAAAAGTACCACAATTACCAAAATATATGATACGATGTTATCCGATACTCTAAATGCCCGGCAATATCTTCAGGTTATTGTAAAGATGTTTGTGAATTTAGTGATAATAGGAATTCCTAACTACACTAAACTGTTAAGAGTTTTTTTTAGTCGGAAAGTTAGCAACATTATATGATATGCAAGTTTTATCAAGAGTGTTCAATAGTGCATTTCGTCTCTTCAGTTCAGCAGCCACAAGGTCGTTTCGCTAGCCATAAGTGTTGCTGTCCCGCTTGCAGCACTCTCAAAGTCAGTAAAATATGAGACAATTACTTCATTTTATTTATATCATTTATACAAAGAGAATCACGAAAGAATTCTTATTGCTGTTATGACATTGTAAGATTTTTTTAAACGTTGAAAAAAAAGCGAGGCCAGAAGAGCTCTTTATTGTAATGTTTTTGCTTCAATTTTATTTATGATTTTATTAAAGCTTTTTATGAATTTTAACTATATATATCCTCCAAGGAATTTGCTTCCATTTTCAAGGATCATAACGCAGTTGCTTAAAGAATTACAAACCAAGCTGAAAACTGCTGTCTTCACCATTTTAAGTGCGCCAATGATCAGTATCAGTGAGCGATACCATATCAGTTGTGCCATGTCACGACATGATATTGCTCAAAGGTGAGTGTTCGAATGTCATTAATCACAGTTAACACAATTTTTTATTATCACATGACAAAAATAGAGATATCTTTCACCAAACGACTCACAACATGTTATCCATGCTTTCTAAGACATAACCTACTGTTTCCAGATTTTTCAATGTCGAATGATTGGATTTCCTTTTGAGAAGCTGTTTAAGCCTTAGAATGCAAAATTTACATAACGCATACTTTTTCCATTGAATATCTTCTCAAACTTTGTGGCCAGTCATAGGTCTTTGTATCTAATTTATAGGTCGATATTGTGGTGTCTCTGGGCCTTTAGCTTTCTGTGTATGATTATGATGCAATAACTGATAAATCGTGTATAAACATTGATAATGAATCGTAAAAGCGACTTTTCATTGCACAGTAACATATAAGTCCTCCCCTCTCTACTCCTTGCATCCGAGAAAGGGAATGTCATCAGTTTATTAATTAAATAAAAGATCAGAATTTTGCTATTTTAAAAACGTTGTTCTTAGTTTAATTCTCCGACGACAAAAAAATGATAATGAATTACTTTTTAATTTCATGACCTAAACTTAAGAAATAAGAATGAACCAAATACACTAAAGAACCAACACAGGTGGCCTTCCCTAAACTTTCTCGAATATTTTCTAATAAATATTCCCCCCCCCGCGAAATAGTTCAATGTAGTTGCCACCCTTAATGAAATATTTATCTTGACTAGGTACGAGTTTTTTTTATACTCTCGTTGTACAAAGATGCCCCCTGCGATGATGAAAAAGTCATCTTCAAATTTGAGAAAAATGCATCGACAGTGCAGAAATGACGAATCTTCAGTTCTTCTTAATATTCTCACCAGCCACTGTAAGCAAATCTTCGTCATTCAGAAACCACCACTCATTTCTTTATTCATCATATATATTTTTCACGTTTTCGTTAAAATCTTCTTGTCCACCCCCTTATTATCAAATTATTCACTATGTTTTGTCCATAAGTTTATCTGTGAAATTTCACTGAATTTGTGTTTCTGCCATTAAGAAAGCGGATGATAGAATGTAATTCACATGAGGTGGAATATTCATTTTTTTAAAATTTTAAACACTGAACATGCTATCGCATGTAATCGTCACAATACTCAGTGATCTAAAAAGGATTTCTATCGTTTATCATTCAGTCATAATCATAATCATAATGGAAGCACAAGAGTAAATCACAAACGAAGCATTTCCGCAGCAAAAATCGAAAATGGAACTTAGTTTCTGGTTAACCCTATAATTTCTTTGAGTTATTACGAATTTGTAGTTAATTAAAATAGCACTAATACTTTTATCATAATATTCACATACACTGATAATATTATCAATTTATTATAGATAATTCACTGACGACCCTGAAGCGACCGGTACTGAGGGGAGGGAAAAGCATTCTGCTGAAATCGCTTTTGTTTAGCACCCTCCCCCATATTCTGATGTAAACATTTTATTTCAATATACCAGAAGCATTTTTAAAGCCCTACAACAGTCGCTTGCTTGTTTCCATGGCGAAACAGATACCGCCGTAAATTCGCCATTATTTCCGTCGTATAAACACAAAAATCTATTATTGTATCTTTAGGCTTGAGGTAGTCGGGGTCTACCGAGAAATGTCGGTAAAATGCACAGACATTAAAAGGCAATAGATGGTCCGGACGGTGCTGGGTTTCCCATTCAGACAGCCTGTTGTAGATTATACTGAGAGATTGTGAAGAATGGTTGCAGAATTCTCAAACTACAATTTTTTAGAAGTTTTCCAGTTTTAAGTAATTGGTTATGGAGTAGAATAATGATTTAATCCTTTTTACAAATAAAAATGTTTCAAATTAAATAAAAAATTCCTCTTTTATACTTTCAGTCATTTCTGTAACACAGATGAACTTTGAATGAACTTCTATAATGATTTTATCATCAATGTTATCACTAATTGTCTTTATGGTTTCATCACTGCAATTTTTAATTTCTTTCTATTATAAGGCTGATAAAATGCAAAATAAAAGAAGAGAAAAACCGTTGTTAATATGAAACCTATTTTATTTATAATATACTTTGAAATTTAAATTTGGATTTTTAATCTCTATTTATATAAAGCTCAATGTGTGTGTGTGTGTATTGGCGCTCTACAGGCCAGACCGTTTGACCTACAGCTACCAAATTTGGTACATGCACACCTTGGAGGTCGGAAATGTGCACCTGTAATTAATTTTTTGAATTTTTAGTTAGAATTTTTATTATTAGTTAAAAACTAACTTTCCCACCAAAATAATCTTTTCATTTTCCCTATCGCCAAATGAGTAAGGCTTCACTTTTTTCCCCACGCTAATGAAGCTAGGCTTAACATTTTTTGGCTAATTATTTCAAACGATTCTTTTTTTTTTCCTTAATGTTTGATGCATTTAAAATTAAACAATATTAATTAATCGATCTTTCAGATTCATTCTGAAGTACTTTTGAATTAAAATAAAACAGAAAAAAGGAAATAAAAAATTTCTAATCTGCATAACGTTACAACAACTGGCGTAGAAAAATTCACGCATTTGCGTTACCGTAACTGGCGATGAAAATTCACGCATGCGCATTGTATTCTGATTGTTGACAACTATTATCAGCGGATGAGGACTTGATTTAAATTATTTTTAGGTTAGTTGTATGCTTTTGTAATTAAATTATATTTATGTTAGTTACATATTTTTTGTATATGCTGATAGTTTTAAGTATATCGTTTTTTAAGTAGCTTTTTTAACCTGTTTTCAACCGATTATTTTAAAGGATTCTGTTTATTTTCTTAGTGCTTGATGCATTTAAAATTAAACATTGTTAATTAATCGATCTGTTCATGATAAATCTGAGAAAATTTTGTTGACAAATTCTTGAGATATTACATAAATTAAGAAAGATATTCTTTAGTGCCCATAAAGTTTAAACGCTCAGTGACTTTGTTTTCAGTAATCATATTATAAAAAAAATGCTTTGTTTCAGTAAAAAATATTATTAGATTAATTGCAGATTAATTCTTTAAACTTTAATTTAAAGCATAAATTCTACGAGAGGTAACAGAAAATTAGAGAGATATATATTACGTTATGACTGAAGACCTTTATAATATTATGAGTGAATTATATGAATATCAAAATTTGAAGTTTTAAAATATTTTTATGAAGAAGCTATTAAAGTGGAAATTACATAAAATATTTAATTATTAAAATTTTATCGAGCATTGAGATTGGCGAACCGGCTGGTCGCCAAAGGCGGCTAGTAACAAATATATTCTACTCGCTTCAAAAAAGTATTATAATTTTTTTCTTTTAAAAAACGAGAGAATTCTGATAAGAAACCGATTACGGATTTAAAAAAGAACTGCAACCTTAGATTTAGTAAAAACATAACTTCAAATAGGTTTAGGAAGAAAAAAAAAGTTCAGAAATAATGGGTAACGACTTTTTATTTTACACGAAATACAAATTAAAAATATAATCGAAGCATATATAATGCTATTTACATAAATAAACAACACACGGATTAAAAACAAATCGTTATTAAACAGCTACCGCAACAGAAGGCACTCAGAAAACAGCTAGAGAGCTCATTCTGCGACTCTTTGCGAGCTTGACTGGTTCGCAACATCTCTCGCCTTTTTTATTTTTTTTTATTTTTTTATAGTTCTTGTGATAGGATATAGAAACTTTTAATAGGATCAGCAAAATTCTGCTCTAATAGAAGTACTTGCACAATTTTTGAATTTTCGAGGATGTTCTTTTTTGTCATCAACTACGTATTTCAATGTTCAGTCCTATATTATTTTTTATCACATTTTTTTAGGTAAAAATAAGAAAGATCGTTATTGGCAACTCTGAGATTCTATTCAATCACTCTTCATATCTAAAAGATTATTTAGAGTAAAAAAAGTACAAACCAAAATATCATACACTAATATTGAATACGGAAGATAAATATTTGAAGATTTTAATTATAGTTGATCAGAAGTCATGCCAAAAAAATATATATGAAAATACATATTTGCTATTCCCACACGCATTGCAAATATGGAAAAAATATATTTCCAAATGTCAAGTCAAAGGTCGAAAGGAAGAAAAAAATTGTTATTGGAGACAACTGTAGCAATATTGATTCGTCATTACAATTTTAAAATCTCTTATGCCCAATTACATTTATTCAAAATGAAGAAAACGATATAATTAAGAAAGTAAAATAAGCTTTAAAATATGATCTGACTAAAAAGGAACTGTATTGTTTCTTTCTTGTGCTCATTTTAATTCTACCTGCTCGTTCTAAAATACTACTTACATTTTATTGGTGTTTTTTTTTTGTTAGAATGAAAGAATATACACTTTTGTTTCATATTTTAGTTATTTAGCTCTTAAAAGTCCCTTATAGTTTTTGGCAATTTTGACAACTTTACATATAATCGAAGTATAATTTGCGTCGTATAAATGAAGTATTTTATTATTACAGAAGTTACAAACTAACCGCACGATAATGAAATGACGTATAAGTGAGAAACTATTATAGCTGCTTCAATGAACTTTACGACAAATCTTTTCTAATTTCCTGGTTTACAAAAACCACGGTAACAGAATTTCAGACTGAAGGTTTGTGTTTAGTAAATCTGCCATGAACATAAATAAAATGAACATAAAATTCATCCAGTATGCTAATAAACGTAATTTCTTGCGAAAAAAATTTCAAAATTGAATATTAAATTCGTTACACTAAATGCATCATTTAAATTTAATCGAAATTTACAGATATTTTTTCTCATAAAAAAATTTGGTGTGACTTCTGTTTTTTTTTTAATTCAAAACATTTGTGCAAAAAGAAATTCTTCACTGAACTTTCAAATTATACTGAACATTCAAAACTCTCTGACGTCTTTTTCACAAAATGCTAATCTATTTTGTAATTAGAATATGCATATTAACAAAAGTGGTTACTTCAGAATGTAACATTTATCACTTTAATAAAAGTCAGTTTCAAATTAATTTCTTTATTTTTATATTTTCCCTCCAAAGTAGGAAGAAAGAAATCAAGAGCAGATTGTTTTACACATTGTTAAAAATGAAGTATTTAAAAATGAGTACTT
Organism: Argiope aurantia; assembly: GCA_026543865.1. Classification (NCBI taxonomy): domain Eukaryota; kingdom Metazoa; phylum Arthropoda; class Arachnida; order Araneae; family Araneidae; genus Argiope; species Argiope aurantia. The sequence goes on from JAPMOR010011282.1 coordinate 129,772, forward strand.
CTGTGTATTGTTTTTTTTAAGCACAATTGTTTCAGAAACGAGTTCAAATATAAGTGACACCTCTCAGTTAAAAATAGGCTTGTAATATATAAAAATATGATCTCGTGTTATTCTGTTCTCATATTACAGCATAACAGAAATTATTCATTGAACGTATATGCTGTAACAACGTGATAGCTTGAAGAAGATTTGATGAGCGCCCTTCAAATTGTGTATGAATATAAAGGCAAATTGAGTAATCAATTTTGTCAACTACCTTTAAAGGTGATCCGTAGTCTTTACTGCTCCATAGTTAAATTAACTTAATGTTAAAGATCCCAGATCACATTGTCTCCCGAAATATCGCTTCAAAAAATGTGAATTGTTTTGCAAAGGCAAATAGCAAATATAAGGGCTAATTAAAACAAATATGAAGGAATAATAGCTTTGTTGTTAATATTATTTAAAGACATTTCTTTGTTGGTACTATTTGTCAAATTTCCCCTACAATATATATTTTTTACATAAATATCATTATATTCATTTTAATTTACTCTTAATATTGTTTTTCCTTTGTAAAAAAGTTGATATTTTATAAATCGATATTTCGGAAGAGAATGTATCTCGAAAATTTAGCATTATTGTCTATAGGACAGAAAAAGATTGACGATCAGTCTTAAAACATTTCTTGGAATACACCTTTCTTGCGCAAGTTAACCTAGTTGGCAGCGAATTGGGCTGCAGATCGAACGGTCTGTGTTCGAATCCCTCTGGGTCCAACCATGTCAGTCGAGATTTCGTTTTGAAAATTTTGGTTTGCATAATTTCTGCAGATTTGGAAAAATACATACTCATATTCGAATCCCTGTACGTATTCAAAAATTGAGTACATATATTTCTCAAATTTAAGTCTATTGTACTCGGATCTATTATAACAACATGAAGTACTTAAGAATGAGTACATTTTACTTTTTTTTAAGTATTCTATTTAATGTGCCGTTTACCGGTCAATCTACCATTATCACAAGGGCTTTGGCCAAGGATTCTAAATGGCCAGCCAAAGTAGAATATACAATATTACTTCAGGTACTTCGGACTTTGGCCAAACTTCTTGGCCAAAACGCGAATTGGCCAAACTTTGGGCTTTGGCCGTAACAGGTACAGAAATAGTGTAAGATCGGTTACCTCTTACAGATGACGGGACGTGCCTCCCACACGAAGGGTTGTACTGCAGCCTGTGAGCGTCAATCTTAGTTCTTACCAGTGTTGCTGTCTCGACCGACCAGCCAATTTGCCTTAGTGGCGATTGGAGTGGCCGTTTGTGGTTTATTGCTATATTAGTTTCCATTTTGTAAGCGAAAAGTAATTTGTCTGGCCATTGGCAGAGTAATTGATTACACTTTTTTGAATGATACTTATTTTAAAAATATCTGTGAGAATAGTTATGTTGCAAATCGTAGCACATTATCCCGTTATTATTTCTAATTGTATTAGAGACATAATTGCGAAGTATTTCTGGATCTACGGAAATTTTGTGTATAGTGGTATTATCGGAAAAATGTCCTCTAAATTGTTACGAAAAAATACATTTAGTAAATATATGTTATAAATCCAAACAGGCTCAGATAGCGTTCTTTAAGCGGCAATAAAGCACGAAAATACTGTTAATAAAACACAGTCTAAGCATATACAAGTATAACACTTGCAGTAAATATCAGCATACAAATAGCAAATCGCTACTAAACATCCGCAATAGCACAGAACGTTCAGAATTTGATCATTGAGATTAACATTTCGAAATAGAGACATCTCCCGACTGCATAACTCCTCTTGTCAATGCACCTCTGTTTTTATAGCTTCCCTGACAGGATATCGAATGTTCTAGAAGAAATACTGGAACTCAAGTTCCCATAGAGATATCAGCAAAATTCTCGAATGTTCAGGTCCTTCTTTAGTTGCCGTTAGTCGACATTTTTCTTCCTTATCATGACTTACTGTGGAAGGCAGTACTGTTACAAAATATAGATAATTTAAAATATTGGAAGGATAATTTAATGGATTGATATTGTTTTAAGCAATTAAACGAACAAAAGTGAAGATCATTTGAATTAAATAAAATAGATCTTTTCTTAAAAGTCATAGCAGATGCAAATAATTACAATATTGCAAACATATTCTCAATTTAAATCCAATAAAGTAAGGCTATAAACGAAATTTGTTTTAAAGTGAAACTCCACAAGTTGCATTATTATTCATAAAAATAAATTGTAGATAGAATAGAGTAGACAGAATTGATAGAAAATTTTGTGTTTATTAACATTCATGATTTTTAGCAATTTTTGCATTATTATTTTCTTTAAATGCTTTCAAGCTATACATTCTTCTACTATCTTATGGCTTACAATTTTAATCATATATGATACGCCTTCAATTAAAAGTAAAGTTAATCGAAAATACCTAATTGTTCAGAGAACAGAAACGTTAGTAAATAAGACAACGGGAAGATATTTGCTTTTTGTGTCGGTGTTTTTATTTGCTTTTTATTTGCATTTTTATTGCCCCCCACATGCCACATCTCTGGTTTATTCGTAAGTATGCGACATTTTAACAATACCACTGGTCGGATTCTTATGCCCCTAGACGATCCATGGGAGCAAGGTTTAGAACTTCTCCCACAATATTCAATTAGTGAATGCCTGCTTTTAAGGTTTCGGCTTCAGGAATAGAGTATTTCAGTTTCGAAACCCAACTGTAGGACGAACCTCTGTAAAAACGAATCTGATCTACATTATAACTTTTGGGATGAAAATTCTTTCTGCTGGTGTGCGTAAGTTTGTAAAAAGCACCAGCTCAAGTATCGTAATCGTCAACGGTCCATTTTTAAAATTGCGTTATCCGATCAAAATTAGACATCGGGTTACTTCAAAGTAAGAGTTTAATTTTAACATAGTTGAACAAATTACTCGATACCGAATGGTTAGAGCATCAATATTCCAAATCTGAATCATTGGACTTTATTTCGTGTTTTTTTAATTATTATTTGTTTGCTTAATTGTTATGTAAATGTTTTTCCTAATAGAGTGTTCTAAAATGTTTCATTGTTTCTTAACAGTTGTACTTTCTGTATATAAGTTAATTGTTCCAAATTCTAAAACAATCTCTCTCGATTTTAAAATCAACCATGCAGATGCAAAATTTTACGTCGGCTATTTAAAATATGTGATTAATTTGAGAAGTCGATATTTTTTGTGAAAATATTAAATTTTTACAATTTTAATTTCTGAACAGTTCACTTACAACAAAATTTCGAATTTAGCTTCTAAGTTTATTGAACAATTACTTTGATTATATAATTGCTTAATTAATTTTTTACATCTTTAAATAGTATTTTTTCAATTTCTAAATGATGGTAAAATCTTCGTAAGAAAATCTAAAAAATTAAATTCTAATGATTATTTTTTGTTCAAATTTGGCATAATAATTTAATGATATTTTTTGACGTTCTTGAATTTCAAAATGAGTGGCCTATTCATTTAGAAATATTCTATATTTCTTTTAATGCTTCATGGTACAAAAAATGTTTTACTTATTATTCGAATCTCGATATTTAACATATATATAGAAATGTAGCTTATTGCTTTTGTTCAGGAACTACATAATACATTCCTTAAGCTATACGCATGATTTTAAACATATCATTTAATAAATTTCTAAACTAGAAGGTTTTTGTTTTATACCTCTTTTATCCAAAATCTTTCATTTTCCCGATTTAAAAACACATTTGGCATTTAACTGATATATTTTTGTTTTATAGGTGTTTTTATCAATCTATTTTATTCAAAAATTAAAAATATATAATTATTTTACAATGCTTTTCGAAAAAATGAATTCCAAGCATAGTTGCATATCTTAAAAGCAAGTAAATGGAAGATGCAATGCAAAATGTATTAAAATGCAGGAACTCGAGGCTAAAGTAAGAAGAAAAAAATTGTTAATTGTTAGTTTTTTTTTTTTTGAAAACAATTACATACTTGTAAACAGGTTATTTAAATATTTCTGCAAGCAAAGCATTAGAAAAATATAAATCTTAGATAAAATTTAAATATTTGCATCGATAAAGACGCGCAACCTCATAAAATTTTACTAATTATATGCAGAATGATTTGGATCACCTGATTAATTAGAAGCAAACCCGAAATTAATACTTTGGTAATTATAACAATTGTAGAAAAAACTCATTAGCAAAAACGAAATAAGTTATAATCTCGAGTAATATATTTTATTTAAAATTGCAACAGAGAAAGTATCTCTGAACGTGCTAAGCATTCAAAGAAATTTTTAATCAAAGCTAGCCGCTTTTGGTAACCACCTTATCGATTCGGAATATTGGTTTTCTAGCTGTTAAGCTATTAACATGGAATGCATTTATTTAAAATAGCTGATACAGGGGGAGAGAGGTGAATTCTGCCCACTTAAAAAATTTTGTAATAGTTAATCCAATAATGATTTTTCACTGATCAATTTTCAGTATTCATCCACCTACTAAAAGCGAAATGATTCGTCATAGTGGCAGCCAGAAATTACCGTTTATCGCCAAATTTCTCACCAATTTGGCGGACTCCGTATACTGGAGCTGAACCGGTATTACCTCTATGGCGGATAATTCCGCACACTGAGTGAGGGAATACCGCTCGTGTGGCTTTCAGCTGAAATTTTGTGAAAAATAAGAAAAAGAGTTTTTTTCTTATGAATTCTATAAATTTGAAAGAAAAATATAAATTCAATTTTGGTTTAAAATTAATACACATTCATTAAAACAATAAACATCACAAATTAAAATGAAATCTACGATAGCAAATTTCAAGTTATCATGTGGGAACGTTATTATTTTTTAAGAATCATTATTTATCCTAATCAATTTGTCATTAACCATTTTAAACCGGTCTTTGAAACAATCATGAAACTTCTCTCTCTCTTTCTGTATATATATATATATATATATATATATATATGTAATGATATTTTAAACACTGATTTCAATTCTAATTAATTTAAAAAGTTTTATCTTAATTTAGCCCATAGAAGTTCATTCTCTTATTTCTTGATCCAATTCCACTTTCTCTTTTTTATTAATTCAAGAGAAACGTTATAACATTTCTGAATCGGCTAAACGCAGACACATTCACACGCTCCGCGTGAAGAGATAGAAAAATGTCCAGTAAGCACATTCTTTTTAAAATATACCTGTGTTTCCCTTACTTGTGATTGACATGCGTCAGAAATCCCTATCAGAATCTTAATAATATATTAACGCTGTAAAAAAATGTTTTCCCTTTCTATATTTCATGTCATATAAGACGAGGGATAATATTTTTTGCTCTTTTTTAGACTTTTGTTTTTGCAACGCGCTGTAGCAGGCGTGTCGTGTCGGCGCCTTCTTGTAAATAAAGTATGCCTGCTTCCCGGAGAGAATAAATCGAACTTTAAAAATACAAAGTCCCTGCACTGCTTGTCACACCTGCATTCTGCTTCATATAAAATAATGCTTATATATATATACATATAATTTTTTAAAATTTTCATTTTCAAACAAAGTTTTGGATCTCGACCGATTTTGTGATGAAATAATAGCTATGATGTCATAGTTCTACTTCAGCCTTTTAAAAAGGCATCTGCTGTCAAAGAAGCATACGTAATAATAAAACAATACTGGTAAAAGCTTGTCAGCCTTTTTAAAACACATCTGCTTTCAAATAAGCATATTGGTAAAAGCATGTAAAAAATATATGCGCTTAAAAAATGTTGATGAAAATAGCGATTTATGCTTTATTCATTGACTACGCTATTTCAAGCTTCAATATTCATTGCCTACGCGATTTCGAGCTTCAATATTCATTGCCTTTGAGGTTTCAAGCTTCAAAACTCCCTAACAAAAAACAACATCATGTTCTCACATGATAATAAATCGAATTTAAATTGACAACATTAAAGTTCACACAGCTTTCATCTTTACAACAATCTTAATAATCCAAAACTATTTCCCCGCGCTTTCTACTACTGTATGTTGTATATTCAAATCAAATAGGTCGGTCACAGAGGAGTAGTCTTATTGGTTCGATTATTTTGTCGTACTTCCGGATCAATTGTAATTGGTTGTTGCTTGGTGAGCTTGTATTTTTATTATGATTGTGTTTTTAAACCACCGACTTGTGAGTGTTGTATATGCTACTAAATGCAGAAATTTTTGTTTATTAAAGATGTTATTCTTAAATCACCTGCTTGGTGTTTGGACTCTGCTGATAAATGCAATCATATTGGTGTGAAGCACACCAGTAAAAACTATAAATAACAATGCACGAAATCGCCCATTGCACGGTATTATTTCACCATTCTCTCCTACTCTTATTTATTAAGATTAAAATTCTTCTACGTTTTATATTTTTAATGTAAAAAATACTTTGGTACAAAATATCATTATAAACAAAATTCTCTTATTGTTTGAAACTTTTTTTTCAGTTAAAATGATAGTATAAATAGAATCAGATGATTTTACCAATTTTCACTATAATGTATTAATATATGTTATATATATTCAAATTTTGTACAAAAATACTGAAGTATAAAAAAAGTTCGGTACTTTTCCATTTCGCCGGCACAGGCGTTAAATTCGCCAAAAATGTTTATGCTTCCAAAGTAAAAAATTCTTAACATTTATTAACAATTTTTTATATGTATACTGTACGTTTTCATCAATAAAGTCTTGTTTAGATTTGCACTCGCAAAATGGAAAAATATCATAAGTGCTGATGAAGTTACTATTTAATTAATTTTGAGATAGTTAATTCAATTGTAAATTGTAATTAATAAAAAAAACAGGAAAATAAGCCAGATCAATATCTGTTCCATATATGAATTGTTAATTGTCTATTTTTAAACTATTTCTCCAGTGTTATTCCAGAATTCAGCAACTGTGCTCTGGCAAGTTGCTGATATATGTTCTTTTTGTTGGATATTTGGTTCTGTCTTATTGCCATACGTATTCTTGTTCGTCAAAAATACAAATTGTATATAAAATTAATTGTATGCCAAATTTTATATAAAATATATTTTCAAACGTTGGCTAAAATGTGGGAAGTAAATTGCATTGAAATAAAAAATAAAAAAACATTTCAAAAATAGTTTTATGGCAATTTAAAAAATAAACACAAAATAATTCAGATTTCTATGCTTAGTAATGCACCTTGGATAAATTTCAATTATTTATTAAATTTTAAGAATTAATAAAAAATGAAATAAAAAACGGTATCTGTCAAAATGTAAAAGTTTGAATTTCAAAATGTATGAAAATATTACTTGTGGCATAGTTTGCTTTTATATTACTGCGAAAAAAATGGTAAAATTTTAGTTAGTTATTAATTAATTGGATATTTAATTAACTTTTGCGCTTTTAAAAGTTGATAGTATTTTTTTTCTCATTCTTAAATAATAAATGCGGAATGTTTGGTTGATTTCAATCAAATTCTTTAGGAGGAGATAAAGAGCACGTATACGTTCATATCTACAATGGGTTTTGTTTATATTAAGAGTTAACCTTATTGTTTGACAAACATTGAAAAATACGAATTAGATGGTATCTACTAGTGCAGGTGCAAGTATAAAAAGTGTATATACTATGACATAAAAGCAGAAATCTGTGTTAAAATCTGAAATAATGACTAAAAACCATTATTTTTTTAATCTTCTGATATTGGCAGAATTGCGCAGTTGAATCGTATGACGGAATAATGAAATGAGGTAGAATTTCATGATAGCAAAAGCATTGTTACAGATTGTGTGTCAAGTCAAATTTTAAAAAAATTATTAAAATTAGAGAAAAAAAATTCCTTGAAATTAAATTAGCATTATTAAAAGTTATTTTTTTGAGTTTCAGAGTAGAATAAAATCAATTTTTTAAAATAATTTTTTAGACAACATTTTCAGAAAGTAAAGATGAAAAACATCGACATTTTACTTAATCTTTAATTAATATTTTAATTAATTTTTCCATTTTAATCTTCTTTTTGAAAACAATAAGTGCTAGATTTCAGTAAAAACTACATATTTGTACTCAGATATATAAGAAAACATTTATCGTACATATATATGAATCCTTTTTTATAAACTTCTGAATTATGAATGCAAAATTAAATATGTCTCCGAAACATAACTATTTTATATGGTTTTTTTAGTATATAAAAACTTAGAAAATGCCATTACAAGATAAACTAAAAGAAATGAGAGAGCAACTGTATATTCCCATATTTTTTACAGCAAAAAAAAAACAAAAAAGAAACCGGGAAAATTTTGCTATGAAGGATGATTTTTATTGCGTATAATTAGAAATAATTGTGTCTACTGTTAGGTAACAAAATATTCTATTGATTTGTATCTATATACTTCTTGTAAATTTTTTGAAAATTTACTTTTTACAGACATTGATTCTATTTGATTTTATAACCTTTTCTATTTATTGGCTTGATATTTAATTATTTTATAATGCTGACCGAAATGAATTCTAAAGGTATTCTGCAAGGAAATTACTTTTACCTCGCCTCAAAATTAAAATTATTTGTTCAGTAATGGTGGATGGAGTTTTTTAAAAATCCATTCTAAAGCTAATTTCCACAAGATTCTTTCTCTCTCTTTCTCTCTCTCTCTCTCTTTTTTTTTTGTATTAAAGCTGCAATAATTTGCACGCAAAATTTATCCACAACTTCCTCTAGAATCCCTGTAGAAGGGAGTGGATCTTAATTATGACGATAAAATATACGTAGGTTCTCGTTCCTTGGAGAGCATAATAATGATGAGTCTATTATAATCGGTTATGTCTACTAATTAGGAGAGGGGTCTCATATTATTCAGATGCATTCTGATGATGATGATTGCTTGTCTACCAAAAGGAGCGTTACACCAATAAAAAGCTCATAATTAAAATTAAAAAATAGAATTTAAATGACTAGCAAATTCAAAAAATTCTTTTATATGCTGTGCACTTAATGCAAAAGAAGCTAAAGACAGCCAAAGGAAATAAAAAACAAACCTGAAGAAAAAATAAAGGAGCAGGCATAAAAAGAAAGAGTGGAGGAGGTCTAAAGGGCTCAAGCAGAAGAGTCTACATAATATTCCACAGTAACAGTATCATTGAAACATAATTAGTAAATAATAAAATTTTATCTAAATCTGCCTTTGATATACTAAATTTCATTCATCTAGTTATTAGTATTCCTGAGTTGCGCTATTTTCATTTTAACTCAGACTGATTTCCTATAAAAAAAGGATTCGTTTTAAAATTTGACATCTGTAACTATGGTGTAAAGACTGCATATTAAATTTCCACCGAAATTATCGTCAGTATGTGTTATCAAATTCACGAACAGACAAACAGGATTCCAAAAAGAATATTTGTTCAAACAAGAGACGTATAAAGCTTGAAAAATTATCAAAATATGGATACCTAATTCTAAAATGATTACAATACTTCGAATATGGGAAATATCTGAAATATTAGACACAGAATAGTGGATTTCCCGCTGTCGCCGGGGAATAGATTCGCTTCCAATATCAAATGCCGATTAGTTAGAAGCGATGTTCTCTGTGAAGACGAATTTCGTTTATGTCTTGCTTTTCGAGGTGGAACAATAGGCTATAAAGAAAACAAAGACCTAATCCTAGATAATAAGTTGTTTGCCTGTGGATTCCATGCTGGTGGTTCTGTGGTCCGAGAAATATGGTTGGCTGATTTTCGCATTTTATCGACAGCTCCGAAGCTGCTATTTCTAAAATCAGTTATGTGATTGGTTATTTTGCTTTTTGTGGGCAAAACAGTCAGTTTTTTTTCTAATTAATTAATTCATATACTTTTTACTGAAGATTTCAGTAATATATATATATATATATATATATATATATATATATATATATATATATATATATCCTTAATTTTCGAATCTTTAGTTCCTAACATTGTATTATTTTATGTCTTGTATCTTGTCTTCAATAAGCTTGATTACATTATACATCGCATTATGTGCATTTCCCATCACAAAACTATTAAAAAGAGTGACAGCCTTAAATTATTATCATATCTATAAAAGCGAAAGTTTAATTTCTATTAATAACTAAATAGAACATTTTTTTTTTCATAACTGTAAAATTGCCAAAAGCATGCGAGTGAAAAAATGGGATGAAACGGAAAAATTACTGTCAGAAATCCTGTTCAAAATTGGTCTAAAAATTATTAAAATGGAAAAATTAATAATTAAATATAATAATTAAAAGAGAATAAAAAGAGAATGGAAGAGAATAATGAATTAAAAGAGATAATAAATTTAAATGTGTTAAGTTAAAGCTGGTATACAATAATAAATTAATTTCCATTGCTGTAATGAAAAAAAAACAAATTTTTTTAAATTTTAAATTCGTGTTGATGATAACATGCTCCTAAATTTTTGACAACAGCATTAAAATTTGATAAGAATTCATTGATTTCAAATTCATTAATGATTTTAAAAATACATATTTAGCCTCCACTATCCAGACACAGATTTCTGACAAGGATTGGTAGGTTGAAAGACGTCAAACAAATAAATTATCAAATTCTATGAATTATGAATGATTAGAATATAAACTGCTAAATATAATTATTCAGAATCCTATCTGTTCCATTTCGAATACTTTTTATTTAAAGTATTTATAAACACTAAGCTTCTGCGTAAATAATATTATGTACTAAAACCAGGACCGGCCATCTGGGATAGGATATCCAATAGGATATGCAATAGGACCCAGGATTGAGGTCCTCCAACATCATCAAGAACTAAAAGGACGATGTGAAAGCAGCCCTAAATGCACATAAATGCACGCTTAAATGCACTTGCTGTATTAAGCACCAAAAAAAATTGCAAAAAATTCTAATTTCTCTGAAGAAATTAACAGCAAAAATAAAATTACGAATTAAATAAACTTGCAATAGGAATATATGTTCGCGATTGTAATTTATTTTTGCTTTATCAAAAATTTAAGACACCAAATGTTTTTTTGCACATAGACCCCTATATAAGGAAGGCTGACTCTGACTAAAATGAACACTGCGAATCACAAGTTATAGTAAATTGTCACAAAGAAAAAGAAAGGGCTTCTTAATGCCCATTGCTTAATCTCTAAGTAAACCCAGAAATGCAAGCATCATGGCATTTTATATGTAATGGGTATTGGCGATCTTTGCGTAATCTAAAATCGCCAAGTAAACCCAGAGGCTGTAAAAAGAAATCAGTACTTATTTTTGCCTCATTCGAATCACAGGATGTATGCTACATAAACGCATTATTATTCTAAAAGTTTTTGAAATTTTTATTTTTACTCATTATTATTTTAAAGTTTTGAAACTTCATAGAAACAAATTGGAAATGTATTTGATAAAGTGAAATACTATCTTCCCTCATTAATAAAAAATTATAATATATGCATGAGAAGATTATATAGCATATGGTTATGGTAAAATCTCGAAATCATTGTTATTGCAATGATACTGTACCATTTTCAAACGATAAAAAAAGACTGTGTAGTCTGTATATATTTTACTGCTTTTTTTAAAATTTTTCACAGTTATTGTCATTTTTTATTAGTAGTACAAATTAAGTATTAAAGTTTTATTAACCACCTTTAGTGACCAGTTGGCTAGACATTAATACTGATCGCGCTTCATTTCAGTTAAATATTTAATATGAATAACGTTATATTCATAGTTCCCTCAACAAAGAATTTTTAAACATCAAATTATGATAGACATCAAAGTCATCATATTTTAATAACCGTACACCTATTCTGTTTATCTCATGGAATGAAGTCCCATTGTACGACTGAGCCCTTAAAAAAGTGTTTAGGTAGTTTATCGTCAAATTGCACGATGTCTTTCGCTGTATCATAACCTATTTTCTTATTTCTTTTTAAATTGAACAGATATCCACTATTAATCAGCGAGATTGGTCTCCCCAAACTTTCTCGTATATTCTCTAATAAAACTATTATCACAAAGAACGCCTTGCGTGACATTGGCGCACAATAGTAAAGAGATATTAACCTTTATTGTGAATATAGCATTTTGCTGAATCTATCGCTGCATTCTTGGCGAGTTATTTGGCAATTAAATCCTGGCATGCAGCTAATAGCATGAAAAAATCGATTTTATGTTTCAGACGTGTTTTTCCGAACCGATTGAAGCAAAAATTTGGCCCAGAACTGTAAATGTAGTCACAAAAAAACCATTCCAAATTTGATATATTTATGTCATTGCACTTTTGTGTTATATTTACATGTTTCTGAAAGCACAGACCAACAGAGATCAAACCCTTGTTAGGTTGATTAGAGATCAAAATTTGTTAGGCTGGGCTCAAAATTTGAAAGGTGTCTACACTATTAAAATACTAAATCTATTTACAGAATTTTATCTACCTAGTTGCCTTCATTTAATGTTAACTTCTATTCGAGCAGTCAGACAGACAGACTTCCTATGAGTGGAATGCTACAAATTTGGTATAAAGTTTGCTACAAACTTGGTATAAAGTTTGCTACAAACTTGGTATAAAGTTCGTATATCAAATTTCATTCGCCTAGATCAAAGGAATTTTGAGTTATCTTTATCATAGACAGACAGACTGACTGACATAATTTCAAAAACGTATTTTTCGAACTCAGGGAGATCTAAAACGCGGAGATTCACAAAATATCGAGTTCGAATTTTTAGAAGTTTACTATACCTTCTCTATACTACGCGTACAAGAAAGTAAAAATTAAAGTTTTATTTTTTTATTTTTCGCGCTATTCTTTATGAAAATATATCAGCACAAATAGAATATTTTTTCTCCCTTTCCAAATTCAAAAGAATTTACTGTTAAGCATAACACTTTATTTGTCGTATAATTTTTTTCTAAATTTCAATAATTTTTCAAAAGAATTTTTTTTTGCATTATTTTCTATAATATATTTCATTTTTTCGGTGTCAAACTGATTTCATTGTGACAGCAAATGTTGAATTGATTGATATTTCTTCTATTGTAAAACTAAGAAAATATTACTTTTATTACTTAAGCATTTTTTATGAAAAATATAACGCGAAGATAGAATATTGTGAAAAAAGGCATGCAATTAAAAGATAGATTACCTGAGAGGTTACCTTTCTAATGATATTAAGATGCTATAGGATTCGACTTTATTGGAAATACTCATTTACATAATAAAAAAAATGCTTAAAATAACGCAGGACTAATGTCTATCACATTGTGTTGCTTAGCAACAGTTATTTTGAGATAGTGTGAATGTCAAAGTTATGCATAAGGGATTTAATGGAAAATAAAAATAATCAAGATTCTCGCTAAACAATTCTAAAGAGGTTAGTAATAAATAAAATATTTCTTCCTAAGTTAGCTTTTAACAATAAAAGAAAATCGAGTAATTTGATGAGAAATGGAAAGACTTCAATTTCATTAAATAATGGTACCTATCGTTAAAAATTATAAAGCAATTTTGTTTAAAAAATTGTTTAAATTCAGAAAAAAAATTGCACGTTAACTAAATTAATATTATAAAAACACATTCTTGTATTTTAAAAGACGTAAAAGCAATTTTGTGAGACAATATTTTACTTCCTTAATTTGTAATGAATTAAAATTATAATCATGATTTTTTTTTTAAATTCGTTCGGAAGTGCATATCCCCATTCTCGAAAGCATATTTATTTCAAAGGTGATAGCATTGGTACCATCCTTCTGACTGAAAGAGCGCAAAAAGACACTTTTCCATATCTTTAATGTATCTTTCGTCTCTTGAACAAATTCAAATTTCAAACTGCTGCAGTCAAGAATTCTGACTTTCAAAAAAAAAAAAAAAATGAGCTTTTATATTTATAAGTTAAATAGGAAGATGTTATTTTTCTAAATTCTGGAAGAATATTTTCCAAATAAATTGCGACAAGCTTGATTATCATGCGACTTGTTTGGTTAAAAATCATCCAAACTGCTCAAAAGAATATTAGTCATAGAACCATCAGAATTGGTAGAAAAGTACTTTATGAGTAGTAGATACATACTAAGAAATAAATTTTAAAATTTAATAAAATTTTTTATTAAAAATAAATTGAAATTTTAATATGTAATATCTTTGAAGCAGGTAGAAAAAATTTTGTATTACAGGAAAACATATTCTCGTATTGACATATTACATCGATTTTCTGTGGTTTTATTTCAGTAAATGTTTTCTCTCATTTTCCTAAATTTATGCTAAAATATCTTACATTTGATTCGAAACAATACTTTTCCATGTTTTATCGGCTTTTATACTTAACGCGTTTTGCAACGATATTAATTTTTTTACTGCTAACATATATATATCTTAAAAAACTCTAAAAATGAATTTAAATAGTTCTTAATAAAAGTAGTTTTTTGGGAGTTATTTCGCCATCATGTCCCAACCTCTGGATTAAAAAAAAAATTACTTGACAAAAATTTCAGTTGTATTCAAAACCTATTCTCTTCACTTGCGCCGAAAATGAAAAGAAAAAGAGTTTAAAAAATTCCTTGCCAAAGGGATGACTGCATATTTTTGTGTGTTCTCTGTTATCGCTGCTGCTTAACAACATAATTTAAAAATAATGCGAAGACAGGCAAATGAAGTCCTAAAGTATTACCATGTCACAACATTTTCGATCATTCGGTACAATACGCTTAAAAAATTTTGAACTTTTATCTTGAATAGTTTCTTAGAAATTTGATAGATATATCATATATAAAAGAGATATAGAAAATATGCCATTTAAATATAAAAATTATTATAAATTGTAAGGAAGTCATTTTTATTTTTAAATTTTTAGCTACTTATAACAGAAGGCAATGACTCATCCTATACCCTATTTTTTTATCGATCGTATTCAGATTGATTAGTTTAAATCGTTTTCCTCTTCGGAAATTTACATTATTAAAAATTTCATTTTTTTATAAAGTTATAAGGATACAGAAATTTATCCTATATTTTATCGTTTAAATCGATTAGATTTAAATCTTTGTTATCATCAAAAATTTGCATAATATGAAATTTCTCTTTTTTTTTTTAAATTGTAAGAATACAGAACTTTAAAAAAAAGTTCAAACAACTGTTGCATGTGGTAAGATTATTTTGATTGTACTCAAATTTTTAGGATTGCAGAATCATTAACTGTAATATCGTTAGCATCATTTTATGAAATATTCTTCTTTTTTTGAAAATCTCTGAATCAAGTCAGGTTTTGAAAATTAACTAACCTTCAATGATGACTACATTGTAAAAAAAAGTTTGGAAATTTCCTGCATTTTTCAGAGTTTTTTTCCCCCCCACTCCAACATTAAGTTCGAAATTGTTCACTTAAGTTCCTCAAACACCGTTTAGGAACTCCGAAAACTTTTGTTTTACGGATATTACAGAAAAAAAAGTAATTTTTTTTTCTCTATCCAAAATTATCATTCGACAATTTGGAAAAAGAGGAATGCATTTATACGTGTGGGAAAAAAATGGAACCAAACGTAACATAATCGTGATGAAAAAAAAGGGGGAGAATAATTTGAAACAAAGAGATACAGTCAAATCCCAAAAATGATTCGATCTGAATATAAAAATGCTGTGCTATCAGTTAAAATAAAGACATCATTACGGACCAATTGCAAGAAATGTAAACTCATGAGATTGAACTGAGAGAAGTGGGATGTTTAAGTCTGTCATAGAATACGGAATCGCAGTCAATGTTACGCATGCTGAAATCTGTTCTGGTTAGTTGGCGCGCGTTGTCAACCGGAAAAATACTTGATAGCCGTGTTTCGGCTAGTTTAAGGATCATCTGTAACCCGTTATTACAGAAAACATTTTTTCCCTCACGCTGCTTGCGAAACCCGATGTGTGGTTTGCATAAGATTTGTAAGTGGAGATCCTTTAAATTGCTATCAGCTTGTTCAATGATAAACTTGTAGATCCTCATGATAGAATACAGGATTTTTTTTTTTAGAATTCATGAATAAATCAAGAAAATAATGATTGATCTGTACGAAAGGTAGGAGAAAAATTGGATCCTTAGAAATTTATGAACAGATATTGCCCTGATATTTTCGAAAGAATAGCGGTCTTTTCTGAAAGTATTAAAAATATTTTATTGAAATTTTTATGTTTTGAAAATAAAATGTTAAAAGACTGAGTATTAGTTTATACACTGAGTTATAAGCTTTAACACGAAAAAAAAATTGGCGAAAGAGATATAGTGATAGAGGATGAGGGGCCCTCTTATAATCCCATCCCCAAAGAGAATATTCAAAATAGTGTTTTCGAAATTTCTCTCAAATGGCTGTGGAGATGACAAATTTGGATATCATGAGCTTTCACATGCAATGAAAATTGGCGAAGTATAGTGGTTGCGACTGTGTGTACTGTCGTGTTATTTATCTGTAGAGAATGTTCACTGAAGTAATTATTTAAGATTTCTTTCAAAAATGAGGGTTTCAAATATTATTACCTAAACAAATTTTAACTAACGTTCTTTATACAATTACATTCACCCTTTTGGAAAATCGACGAAAAATGCTCGTATCGCATTGAAAACAAATTTATTTTCAGACAATAAGATAAAATAAATTCCTAACTTTTTCTTGATGCTCATAAAAGTGGCAAAAATGTTTCATAAAAGTTTGAAGACCATATTTACTAGAAATGTATTTAAAAAGAAACTTTCTGGATATTTTTTGATCACCATAGTATATCCATTATTTATTTTATCTCTGAATTTTACATTTGTATTATATTCAAAGTAGGAAATGTGATAAGTGGATGGATAAAACCAGGAATTGCGCAACTACGAATAAGCCGATAGACTAGAATATTATATAAAACTAGGTAATGTTAGTTATAAGTTTTAACATGGAAGTGGCAAAAGAGGTGCAGTGATAGAGTCTGAGGGATCCTTTCATATCCCGCTACCCTTCAAGAGAATATTCAAAATATCTCAAAAATGGGCAGTAGGGACGGTATATCTGGATGTTACGCGTTTTTACATGAAATAAAAATTGGCGAAATAAGTAATGGTTGCGGCTGGGTTCTACTGTTGAGTTATTCATACTTAGAGAATGTTTACTGAAGTAATGCTTTTAAGATTTCTTTCAAAAATAAGGGTTCCAAATATTATTGTCACAAGATTCAATTCAATTATATTTACCCTTTTGGAAAATCGGCACAAAAAAAATCGCATCCCGTTAAAAAAATTAATTTTCAGACAATAAAATATAATAAATATCTGACTTTTGTCAAATGCTTCTAGAAGTGGTAAAAATGCGATAAAAATGATCTACTAACGAACTATTTAAAAGGAAGCATTCCTGATACCTTTTGATCACAGTAGTATATTCGTAATTTGTTTTAATCTTTGAATTTAGCCTTTTTTTTTTATATTCAAAGCAGGAAATGTGCGAAGTGGCTGAAGAAAATCAGGGATTGCGATTAAGCGGATAATTCGACCTCGAGATTTCAATGAATCTTGTCGTTTTAAGTATCTCTAGTTCGAAGCATGCATTTTTGGAATTATATTTGTCTGTTTATTTGTCTGTGGACCAATAATTCAAAAATGCTTTGAGTCAGGTAAATGAAATTTGGTATGTTAATCTGTTTTGTATGATCTTCCGAATATAAACCAATAAAATAACTACAAAGTGCAAAGATTTAGATATGAATAAAATGTGGTACAGAGATTTGGCATCTAAAGTCTCGATTTTTTATTGAATTTTGAATAAAAATCTGTTTAGGGGTTGAGAGTGTGTCGGTATTACTTTTAAATGCACGTAAAATCGATAATTCAACGATGCAACTATTTAAAAAAAATGAAATTTGATTTGTGATCTTGTTCCTAAAATTGTAATTTTGTGCCAAATTTTGATTTCAATTTGGTAGGAAAAATATTCATAATGCATGTTCAATTATTTTCTTTACGATATTACAAAGTACAAAACTCTCATGCGTGGGACTCCGAAAATAAACATATGAATATACGAGTGGTTTATGGCATTTACCATATCCATAAAATGAAAAAATTAATTTATTTAATGTTGAAGAGGAATAGCACCTTTATTAATGAAAAGCAGGGGAAACTGTTTCAGAAAGATCTCTCCCACTGGTTTTAATCTGAATATACAGGATATTCCAAGATAGTGGAACAAGCTTTTATTTCTTTAAATATTGCATTCGTATATATGATTGCAATCACGAAATTTCATTAAATAAGGCGGAAAATTGTATGAAAACACTTTTTCTACAAAGGTTGAGAGTAACAATTTAAAAAATCAAATTTTTATATTGTACTCATATTGTAAATCATTATTTAGTAAAATGTTTCTTTTCCATTCATCTATACCCACAAGAAGCTTCATGCGTATATCTACAAAATTTAAAGCATTATTATTATACTTAAATTTAGAGGAAACAATCACAATTGTAGATGGAAAAGTGATTATTCAGTACGTTCGACGAACATGCAGAAAAACTGTTATATGCAAATATTTCTATATTAATTTATCATACAATGTTTATGAATTGAAATAAATATGCGAATCTCACATACTGTTCTTCACGATTGGTCAATAATTGCAATTTCGGCATTAATCAAGAAGGAAGAGAAACTTGAGAAATTGAACATTTAATGTATCTCAGTACAGACCAACAAAAAAATAGAATTCTTAGCTCGTAATGGTGTGCTAAAGGTTAAGCTTTCCTACAAGTAATGGTTTGAAATATTACTGATTTTGGCAATATATAATTGCATTACAACTAGCTACACGAGCACACAAATATTGTTAGAAGAGAGTAAATTTATAGAGGTATCAAAAATGTTCATTTTGAAAAATAAACTAATTCAGAAAAGTAAAAAATTACAGAAATCAGAAAAAAATATTTTGATTAAAGTTTTATGAGACCATTTTTTTAAATTTATGCAAATTTAAAAAGTGCATTTTAAATTTTGATTCTTTTAATAAGGTATTATGATTTGCATTTTATCCCTGAAACGCGCTACGAAATACTTGTTTAAACACCTGTCTGAGGCATGAAAAGGTAGTCTAAGTCAATGAATTTGCATTTTAATATCTCAGTTTTACAGATAAAAGTCTGCTATATTGCAAATGCATAGATAAATGTAATAAAAACGTTGTACTAATTGACACTTATCAGCAATATTTTTTTTAACTATTAATATTCACAAAAAATAAATTGTATTCAAATAATTCCCATTTCGTTATTTCATAAAACTTTGTAATTGGAAATATATGTCTAGATATAATATTTAATGAAATGAATGTTTACTGTACATTTTTGGGACACCCTTATTAGAAAAAAACTGGTTTATGTGTATTTATGTCCGTTTTTTACGTTTGCTATACACGTTCAGAACGCATGGAGACCAAATTTGGCACAACAATAAATTAGCACAAATGAAAGCTAATGATGTAAAAATTATATTCAAATTCGTTTTTTTTTGTTTTAACTTTAAATGCTAAAATTACACATATTTTGCATATTTTCGCAAATTTACAGCTTCCTTTCTCGAAGGTGAACTATGATTTTTATTTCATTAAGCATTCCAGTAAGTTCCTTTTGTAATAAACTTAATTTGAATCTGCTGTGATATTGCCATATTTAAAGCATCTTTTCCGAAGTTTGCGGAAGTGTTTTTTTTTTCACTGCTAACAACTACTACATTGTTATTAATATTCATGTCGCGCGAGGTGAAACCTTATTTTCATAATGATTGATTAGTGTCAACCTAGATGATATGTATCTTTCCTTGTTTTACTTTATTAACTCCTGATTTTTTTTCAGTTCATTGATATTTTATGTTACAGCATTTTAAGCTATAACCCACATTTTGGTAGGTATTCTAAAGATTTTTTTTAAAGTTTGTTTTTAATCAAACCGTATGAAATACGCTCATTATGCTACTGATCTTCTGACATCAATCTCTTCCTGCAGTTCAGAAAAAAACGGAACTTGGCATTTTGAAACTTGCCAGCTCGAAAGAAACGTGCTTCCTTCGGAAAAGATTTAGCTGCATTAGTTTAAATAATCGAACAGATGACGAAAGGAAAGCGATCTAAAACAACGAAAAACTGACCACAATATATCAGTCTAACAGTAAGCAGATATTAAAAAGGATGTGAGACACATGCAGCTAAAAACTCCACTTGACTCCAACGATGAAAGGAAAGCTGATCGAAAACAGCGAGAAACCGACAAGCAACATAATATAGGAAATTTGGCTTGCTTCTTAGATATGGAAAATCGGTTGCATTATCAGATTGTTGACATATGTTAAATCGATGTAGAAACTGCAGAAGAGTGTGAACGCAGATTTGAATTGAATGATGAAAAGGAAGTTGATCGAAAATAACGAGAGGCGTAAGAAAAATATGATATAGGAAATTATGCTTGCTTTTTACAATTAGAAAAAAAAAAAAAAACGGTTTACATAATTGAATTGAAAGCAGATGTTAAAAGGAATTCAGAATCACAGAGAAGTTTCACTTAGGAGTTTGATAAACGATCGCAGTGCTCCCACTCGCAGCGAAGAGAACTACAAACCGAAATCCTCGCCACCATATTGTTCGTGTTAAGCTTGACTCTATGTATTTGAGATGAGACGTGGTAAGATTAATATTATATGCTTTGCATACTCATTGGCATTTCAATATTATTTATTCTATATTTGCTTATTATTTTTTGCTCAGATTTTTTATTTTAAATTTGTTTATTTTCGCTGTGTGTGACAGGTATGCGAACACCAAAATATTAGGAATATGAAAAAGCCATTCCATTTATGAAGATTTTGGATGAGTTTTATTTAGTTACTGATCGATAAGTGTAGGTATGTTCACAAATAATTAAATTTTTATTCATTTATATTTTAAATTAAGGAAAATTTCGAAAAAAATTTAGAATATTTATTTTATCCTTGTATAATGAATGCATAATTGTCGTTTCTTTTATGGAATTAATTGTGGCATTTAAATTTTTGCTAATTATTATCACTTACATATTACTTTAAAAAAAATTTCATCATGTGGTCGGATATTTCTAGCAACAATATTTTCATTGGTTTTAATAAAATATTTATGTTTGAATATTTTTATTCTAACAATCTGGAAAAGAAATTCCATATTATATATTACTTTCCACGTGTTAAAATTGTTTAACTTCTGAAAAAATGCACTTTAAAAAAAATTATTATAAATATTACAGCCATCTGAAACTAAAGTTTTTTAGAATAATTTGATAGTTCATTTGACATCTAAGAATAAACAATAGTCATTTCATTTTAACTAAGTTCTATCAATAATAAAACAATGTGTTGCCATTACTGATTCAGAAGTGTGCAAAGTTTAAAAATTCTCAAATGAAATTTTATTTCGAATTTCAATCTTTCAAATATAAAAATAGGTTAAATAAGAATATTTAAAAATAAAATAGACCATTCTTCATATTTTTTTTTATCAAATATTGTTTAAAATACTTGTTACTATGAACATTATTTTTTTAGGTATCGAATCATTCACTTGCAGCTGCCTTGAATTTGTATCTGCTAAAAGTTAAGAATTTTGAACTTTTACATCACAACTTTTATATGTAAAGTTCTTATTTAACAAATTACTTCAAAATTTAATTTATTTTTAAATCCACAAACTTCATAAATTATTTTGCCTTATAGAATGTTCGTTATTTGTTAGAAGTATTATTTAATTTATTATTTTTTTAACTGCTATGGTTGTTCAATATAAATATTTGATATTATTATGATAATTTCAATTGACTGTTGATATTATTTTGAGTATAGAATGCTGCAATATTACTTAAAGAAGTGTCATTTGTTTTCAAGGTTGGAAAAAGTAGTGAACTTCAAAAATGATTTTTAACACTTTTTTGCTTATATAAGAGTGAACATAAATTCATTAAAAGCTAATTAACCGTTGAAGTGTAATAAAATATGCGAATAGTTATATTAACCTAATAAGTATAAATGAATTGGTGGAGTTAAAAAAATATGATATGAAAAAACTTTTTGAAAAAGACCAAATGTAACTTTATTATTTAAAAATAAATTAAACTTTTAAAATGCCTAATATATAAAAAAAATCTTTTAAATTACAGATATATCACAAAAGTGTGATTACATTATTTCTTAAGTATCAATCTATACTCCAAACCTACTACTGATTTTTGTATTAAGATAATCATTTAGATTAAAAGGCAGCATAAATTGAAAACAATCTTATTTCAGAATAGCTGGACAAGAAAATTAAAAATGGATCGTTGAAAATTATGAGTTTTCAAATTTTATAATATTCGTCCGAAAACAAAACAAAAAGGTTTGTTTACATGGCAATGCAATGCCAGATTTATTACCGCTACGTCACAGTGACGTATTTCCCGTTAGTTCCGATCCCTGCGAGGTGTTGCGCCACAATCTATGTGGATTGCCTTTGTTAAATACTTTTCCATTAGTGTCTACGAGAATGAGACCTCTGTTTCTCCTTCTCTTTGTGTATAACAAAGATAACTAAAATTCAGATTTGACTCTAATGATGAAAGGAAGTAGATCGAAGATAGTGAGAATTCGAACAGCAATGTAATAGGAAACTGGGCTTGCTTCTTGGAGTTATGAAGATAGTCCAACTGCCAACAAATGTTAAAAGGAATGCAGAATAAATACAACTAGAAACTGCAGAAAAGCGAAAACGCAGATTTAATTCTGGTGCTGAGAGGGAAGCTGATTGCAGACAATGAGAGATCGAAGAGCAATATAATATATGAAATCAAGTCTAAGGAAGATGTATCGACAGAAAATATTGTGCTTTTATTATTATTTAATGGAAAATCAAAGTTTCTCACTATAATTCTAATTGTGCTTGTAAATATAAAAATTTTATCATTTTAAGATCCATGTCCAGTTTTATTTTGTTCCAATTTGTAGAGCAAAAACTGGCTTAGAGGGTCACCTAAGATGTTTTACGGAAAATTGCTTCAGCTTTTGCTTCTAGATTCACATGAAGTTTACAGTCACGATTTGAACGGTTGAACTTACATAGAAGAGATAAGAAGGAGATACAGTATTGGCACATTTATTATGGATTTTTGAAAAAAATCTAATTTTTGTGCAAAAATGTCTTGCAAATAATTTTATTAAGTAACCCTTTATTTACTTTACCATACCAGCACCTAACAAATATTTATTAGTTATTTTAAGTGGGTTTTACAGTTTTATATGGGAGTGTCTGGTAATACAAAGAAAAAATGTCTGACAACACAGAAGAAATCACTGTATTGTTTGGACGGAGTTCAGTAATAGTCTGGCATTTGCGAGGAGACGTGTGTGTTTATTGCGTTCTCTACCTGTCATTTGGATGTGATCACTTTAGTTCTGTAAACTTGTGCATCTAATTTTAATTCCAATTTTGTTTTTTTTTCGGATTTTCTAATTTGTTTATGTAATTGAGCAGACATGGGTAAAGATCTTGATTTGAGTCCTCGCAAGGTTGGACAGATTAGTATTTTATTGCAAGAAACCACATTAAAACAGAAAGAAATAGCAAAGAAACTTAATGTTTCAACTCAAACAATCAGTAATATAAGAAGAAATTGGAAAATAGCCACAGTTTGGTATCAAATAGAGTTGGAAAATGTGGTAGACCCAAGAAAACAACGTCGACAATGGACAGAAAAATAATTAAAATGGTAATTAAGAACAGAAGGGCATCTTGCAGAATGATTTCAAACCAACTTGCAGCAGAAGGCATTACCATTGCTCGCAGAACAGTAAATAAAGGACTGTTGGAAGGTGGACCAAAAGCATATCGCCCCAGAAAAAAGCCTTGCCTTACTGACAAGATGAAACAGGCACGTAAGTCCTGGGCAGAGGCTCATATTGACTGGACATCTGAGCAATGGGAGAAGGTAAGAGTTTAAAATATTCATGTAAAAACTTAATAAACACAAATGAATAAAATTATGCAAAATTTTAAACTTTATTTCCAATTTCAAGGCTTACAGACTTTCACATGATTAAGTCTACTCGTTATTCTATAGCTTCTGTCACTTATTAACACCTTATTTTTGTGTTCTGTATTGTTGCAGGTTGTGTTCTCTGACGAGTCTACCATTGCAGTACTTGACGATCGTGTGCAGAGTGTAAGAAGGCGATCAGGTGAGGAATTTACACCGGAATGTTTAAAGAAGACTAAAATTTCCCCAGAAGGTCATGGTCTGGGGGGCCATTTTTGTGCATGGAACAAGTCGTTTGAAGATTGTCGATGGCACCATGGACCAGTAAAAGTACATATAAGTACTGCAAAGACGTTTGCTACCTCAAACACAGAATTGGTTTGCGGATAGACCTTGGATTTTTCAACAGGACTCAACCCCGTGTCACACGGCAAGATCAGTGAAGACCTGGTTTGAAGAAAATGGAATATAGGTGCTCTCAGGGCCTAAAAAGTCCTCGGATATGAATCTGATTGAGAGTTTATGATCTGTATTGAAAGATGAAATACATGAAGTTTCCATAACGACCAAAACAGAACTCATACAAAGTCTTATCAAAGTGTGGTTTCATTCAAGTAGAGTCACGGAATTGTGCAGAAAGCTGATCAATGGAATGCCCAGAAGTGTTAAAGCGCTTGTTAATGCAAAGGATGGACAAACTAAATATTAAAATAGTTGTTTACTATTGACGTATTCAAAATCACTTTTATTCACAAATAGTTGTCACTATTTGTGAATAAAAGTGATTTGCATCACTTTTGTTTGATTAAATGTCGTTTTTGTAGAAAAATGTTTTTTTTTCCCAAAAATCCATAATAATTGTACCAGTACTGTATATGTGTATTGGGGAAAGGTAGAAAAAGCATTTGAAGAAAAAGAAACGGAGAAAATATGGACCCCATGAACATAATACCGAGCAATATTGAATAATCAACTAATTTATCGTTGTAGAGTTTACTCAACTTCGTAATTAAATTTATCATAAAATCTTTATAAGAGGTCGCCTTCTTCATGTTATAAAATTTAAATTTACTTAAATTGATTAGTAACTAATTATCTTTTGAAAATATTAAAATATTGGACTGCCAGTGGAGTTACATAGCTCTAGTAGCGTATTTAAGACTAGGCATACTAAGCAACTACTTAGGGCTGCCAGGCTGAGAGAGGGCTGCAAGCAGTTCGACTAATAAAACTTTTATTTTCCTAGTTGCCAAGTAAATCAGTTTGTAAAACATAATTAAAAATTCTAAGAATGATAAAATATAAGGATAATTTTAATATTTTATCAAGTATAATTAATCAGATTCATCTCATTGACATATTTATTGAATTATTTATAATACAAAACACCTACTACAAACATATTGTGTATCAACGGAGATGTCGGGCACTCTGGAGCAAGAGTAGATAAATAAAAACAAATATATGATCCTAAGTTAGTGAAATAAACAAAATATTAACAGAAAATAAATCATTAACATGTTAAAAATACACCGAAAGGTAAAACAAAATTCGTCATTTTATTAAAAGAAGGCCGTCGTAAAGCTCATTGCCTAGGGCCACAAAATACCAATATCCATCTCTGAACAACTTCATAAGATTTCAAGATTTCAGAATACCTGTAAAAGTTTGAAATGCCATTTACAATTCCCTCTTAACAAAATAAAACAAATCAAGTAAAATAATCATAATATAAACCTAAAATGACAGCTTTTTTAACAAGAATTTTATGAGCTTATTAACAGGCATTATTTTTTAAATATCAATTTCAAATGCATTAACTTAAATTTTATGGAAATTTGAAAACATTTTTTCCCTCAAATTTAATACCAGATGCCGCCCTTCGTAATAACCCAAGATTCATTTAAAAACTATCGATTAACTGATAATTCGGATATTAATCAATTGCATTATCATCTACATACGATATCAAAATTCCGAAACTCTACCACGCTATGAAATAGTTAAAATATTGATTTCACAATTCTGCTTTTACAAACACTAAAGAAATCAAGCTAAATAGCTGCCTATAAAAATAAAATCTATACGCACTTTATTGATATACTATACGCTTTTATATACTTTCGCACTTTATTGATTGTAGAAAAGCCGTGTTTGAAACCAATCAATCTTTCAACATTTACGAATTACTTTCAAACCATGACTCAGTATGGCAAACAAAGAGACTTGTTGAGTTTGATAATTTTCACAGGAAGGCTACGTTGTTAGTATTTCGATACTACATGCAGACAGTTGTCCCCATTCAGCGGCTAAAGTGCTCGATCAGCATGTGGTCTATCGATCCCCAAAACGTTTATTCTCAACGAGAAAAGATTGTTTCGATTTTCACTCTCTCGTTTACGAAGTATAGAGAAAATATTTTTGTCCTCAAAAGATTCAGTCTCGAGGTTTCGATGAATCTCCACGTTTCAGACTTTACCGAGTTCGAAAACACATTTTTGGTATTATGTCTGTCTTCATGTAACAAAGATACGTAAGAAACTACGTTTAACTAGATGAATGAAATTCGGCCTACGAATCGAATTTGCAGATTTCTATCAAATTTTGTGCAAAATCACTTCAAAGGAAGTTAGCTAATCCAGTTGTTCGAATGTAAGTTAACATGATAATTACAAAACAAAGAGAGCTGGAAGGATAAGATTTGCTGCATCGATTTAACATCTATAGCGTAGACACCTGTCAAAGTTTCAGCCAAATCCACCCAGGGGTAAATATCTATAGGTCTGTTTTTTCAGAAGTATGTAAAGCGATGACTCAGGAGCGCATGGACTTAAATATATTCAATTTGGTATGTGATTTTGGGATTATAATCGTACTTGTGTACGAAATTTTGGTTTAAATCAGTTTGTGAAAAAAAAAATGCTTATAAAATAAAAACTTAACTCTACTAGAAAGTATACGAGAAAGTTTTGGGAAGACCACTTCCACTGGTTCTTCCTTTTATTTGGGAGGGAGGACTTTTCTACACTCATTTTTACGAAAATTGATTAGATTCACAACGAAATATTGGCTTTCCTTCATTTTAAATTTATTAAAAAAATAATACTTAATACGTGTTTATTTATTTATATTCGGAAGATTTTAAAGAAGATTTGAACCTCTAATCCAAAACATTGTAACATAATGATTATTTAATTTTGATTTTCGTCTATTTTTATTTTATTTTTAATAATTTATTCTTATTTATATAAAACTAGTTACTTGCCCTCAAAAAATGTATACAATATCGTCGCAATGCACATGGACTTTCATCAGCATTAAAAAGTATTAAAACAGA
Organism: Argiope aurantia; assembly: GCA_026543865.1. Classification (NCBI taxonomy): domain Eukaryota; kingdom Metazoa; phylum Arthropoda; class Arachnida; order Araneae; family Araneidae; genus Argiope; species Argiope aurantia. The sequence continues at coordinate 157,169 of JAPMOR010011282.1, forward strand.
CTTAAACAATAAAATTATTTTTGCAAAATATGCTTAAAGGTATATTTCAAAAATTGTATTAACTAGATAGAAAAGTAGGAAATGAAATCGTATAACTAAAAAGCTATATTTTTGAAATTTGAAAGCGGTTTAAAAGTAATTTTTGTGTAATGATATACTCTAAAACGTGAGAAAAATAATAACATTTTGCTTAATTTTTAATTTAAATTTAAATAAAATTTCGAAAACTCTTCCTTATAAACAAAAAAAAAAAGTGATTGCTTGTCAAACTTAGTAATTTTAAGTCTAATAATTTGCCCAGTAAAACATTTTCAAAAACGTTTTTAATTATTTATGTCATATGCAATTTCTTGATAATAATCTAGAATGTAAACATTATCATTTTGAAAAGTTTCGCAATTATCCAAAAATTACATCCGGAACAAAATCTCAACGCGGAAGTTTTCTGCCTTTTGTAAGTTTGTTTTTAATTGATATGCAAAAAAAATTTAATATCGTATCTTCTTGAAAATTAAAAATTTTACAACCAATTTTTAAAAACTGAAGAAAATTAATAACTTCATTATTTATTAATAATTTTTAAAAAATGACTCAAAATTTAATTCAACTTTGTGAGTGGGAACTTTAATATGTTTATTCTCATCAAATAATAAGGCAGAATTTTTAGATATTACTTTAAATTTCCATAGATGGTTAAAACAAATAATTCAAAGTTTGAAATAATTTTTAATTAACAGAGAACTTCAAAGATATTTTCAAGTTTGAGAGATAGCTAATACTAAAAAGATGAGAGAAATATTATTTAATTATCCACACTACCCTTTTTAATATTTTTGAAATTCCTTCAACTAAATAAAGTGTAATATATCTTCCTTGTTCAACATAAACATAGATTTTAATTTTAAAAATGAAATATTAGATAAGATACAATGTAAACTTTCAGTGTTAACTTTCAAATGCTTCGTGATAGGGGCAGTTAGAATAATTGAGAAGGAATTTTGTAGAAATTGTTATTTTCTTCAATTAAAAATTTGAAACAAAAACAAAATGAGCCTGTAATTTACACGAGTTTATAATCATGCACTGAAGGAATGATTAAGCAAAATCTTTTTTTTTATCGTTAATTTATTATTAATTAGTAATAATTACAACAATGTCCATAATTATCCCAGTATCTTCCCAATTATCCAAGAAAATGTGAGGTATTTGGGAATACCCCCCCCCCCTTTTTTTTTTACTCTAATCATGAAACGAACTCATTTGGAAAGAATGTGCTTGTAAGGATTAGAAACTACAGTTTATTGTCACAGAATTTATTTTACTTTCCGTTCCAAAGTATAATATTTTACTTTTTTTTTGTGTGTGTTGCAATAAAAAAAAATTCTATTCATGGAATATCATATGAAAACTACTATAACTATTTAATACCTTAAATTAGGAATAATTACATAATTTTGCAGGGAAATTAGAGATATTTTTAAAAACAGAAATGACTGAACATTATGAGATACGAGAGGGAATTTATAATACTTGGAATTTCGAATTAATTGAATAAAAGTAGTAATTCAATTGAGTAGAAAATAAAACTAATATCTGAAGTAGAAATGAATGCAAGAAGAAATAAAATCAATTTGAGATACGAATTTCTTCAGAGACTGAGGGAATAAAAAAAAGCTAGACTCGGATAAGAATCAAAGTTTTCCATCCGTATTTACAAATTATTGGTCGACATTAAGCAATGCTGATAAGGGATTAATTTCCTCTGCATGGGAGAATGTTTTGACATCCCCAAACTGTGGGATAATAAGCTCCAGCAGGGAGAGGGCGGTGTTCAATCAGTAGGTGGTTTTCCGAGAGAAAAGAAATAAAACCCGCCATTTTGCACTTTTACCCTATTTTCTCAAGGGTACGTTCAAAATGCAACGAAAAATCGATGAAATTCGAGAATTATTTGACTTCCTTATTTGCAAAGTATATGAAGAAAAAATATTGTATTCGTTGAAATTTCGATTTCAAGATTTTGATACATCTCCGCCATGCTTCCTAAAAATTAAACGCACGCGTACACGCACATACATACATGTTGGAGTTAATTAAATGTTCAACTAATTAGAAATTAACCAAAAATTTGTCATTTTTCTGCAGTAATTTCGGAATAAATAATCTTGCAAGAAATATTTTAATACATTCTTAAACTTAGCCTCTTAAATTCTGCCATTTCCTTTTATGTGTAATATTTTTTTCAATTGCTATTAATTTTAAAGAAAAAACTTTAAAAGCATTAAAATGAATGTCAGTTTTGAACTATTCTACCATTATTTTTTCAATTTCCGTTTCATTTTAATACCTATCTTTTTTTTAATCAAGTTTTCATTTACTTCAAAGTGATAGTTTTACAATACTGACAAGAAGATCAATCGCTCAAGAATCAATCGCTCAAGCTGTGACAAGAAACAAAAAACTCCGTTGAGCAAATAAAACAAATGCATGAGTATAGTCGTTTCAGTTTTTTGAGAAGTGAATCCGCATTTCGCTTATTTCTCACAGAAATAGAAGAGGAAATTATTAAAAAATGTATAGCATTCTAACTTAAAAAAATAGATCACCTTTTTAACAATACTAATCTCATTTTTGTGTGACTTTTCTTTCAAATATTATTAAATCCTTTAAAAATTTAACGAAAATGATTTTGGAAAGGAAATTTATTGATATTCCTTTTCTTGGCAGCGTTAAGACTTTGAACTACTCTACCACTATTTTTGAAATTTTTTCTTTTATGTTAATAGATATTTGTTGACCACATTTTCTGTGTTTACTTTTAAGTAGTGATTCAACAACGTTTCCCTCCAAAGAAAACATTGCGCCGGTCAAATTTAAGCAAAAACTCGGAGAATAAATCTTTCGTGTCCAAATGATTTTTTTTTTTTTACAGTTGAAAAACACGAATACATATGAAAAGCTGTTGTCAAAACATATCTAAAAGTTAACTTCGCGTGAAGTAGCCAAGTCGTACTCTTAGCCCTAGCTGGCGCTACTGGTAAAACAAGAAGTACTCACTCGGCTTAAATCGCTGACAGATAACTGTCTGCGGGTTTGTAAAGTTCCGTAAGTCACAACACAACACAAGAAAAGAAAGCCTTAGAGGCAGAGTTGATTAACTATCTGTATCATAAAAACGATTTATCTAGTTTTTTTCTTCAAATTTTTCATTATTGAAAAAATAATTATTTTATTAAATATTATTCAAAATGTTCTTAAAGTCCTTCTTATATTTCAGCATTCGTGAACAAAGTTATCAGTACGAATATAACAAATATTGAAACTTTCGGAGAAAATCAGCTATCGACGGATTTTAAAATCGTTTACTTCAGAGATATTGCTGAAATTTTAATTATAATTAAAACATTTCAGACAATAAAATTATTTTGTTTTATTAGTATTGAAAACAGAGAGATATAATTATGACAGGACTGCAGATGATAAAATGATTATAATATTTTATGGAAAAATAGATTTTACGATAAAAGAATTATGGATGAAAGTGCTTTAATCCCATCAGCACTGAGTATATCATCTGGTCATCAGATTTGGAATCTAATAAGCATGACTTCGAGATTAGGTTATTGCTGCCATTGATTTTTCGAATCTGCGATGCTCCCCAAGCCGGAAGCAGACTATGGTAATACAGCACTTACTGGTTTAAAACATTATTAGACGCATTGGGTTAGTGGCTACCCTCGCACTATATTAATAATATTAATTTAGTTATATCAATTCATTTGAATCAACTACATGTTATCGCAACAAATGAAAGTACTATTCAGTGGTGGATTGAAATGTTTTGCAGTCCTAGGCAGCCCTCTCTGAATAATTTGGTCAATTTAGTTTCAAGTATCAGAACAAGTTTAATTTATTCATTGCATTTATGAGTTATTTTAGATTATTGTTAATGGCACTGATTTTGTGAATACATAGTACAGAGAAAGTATAGCAATCGTCAAAAAATTCGAATTCGAGATTTTGTCGAATCTCTATGTTTCAGATCTCCCTAAATTTGAAAAACACATTTTTAAATAATGCCCACCTGTCTGGCTGTCTCTGACAAAGATAACGAAAAATCGCTTTTAGCTAGATAGATGAAATTTTGTGCATGGTCTTTACACTAAATTCGTTCATTTCTATTAAATCTACAAGTTGAAGAAGTTGTTGACCGTATGTCAGTTTGTAACCTCAGAAACATGTATACACGATAACTCAAAAACGAAATGATTTAAATATATCACATTTGGTATCTGATTTTGTGACTAGAAGTGTATTATGTCAAATTTTTATTTCAATCAACTGGAAAAAACGTGCTTAAAACACATATTCGATTTTTCGGATAATATTAATCACATGCAATGGATTAATCTCCAAAATATTCGCCAAGGATGCCCCAACACAATCAATAAAAATGTTAAATTCTCATGAAAGGTGAAAATTTCGTAATTATTGAACGGCAGTGACATAAAAGAGGATTTCTGGAATAACACTTTTATTATAGAGTATGCGATGAAGCTTTGGGTAGACCACTACTACTGGTTATTTAAATTTTATCTCTCCTGACTTTGAAGTGTGCATGTTTCGCATACAATAATTTTATGTAAAATTAGCATATAAAAATAATATATAAAATTAGTATATAGAAATAATATATAAGATTAGAAATAATACATAAAATTAGTATATAGAAATAATACATAAAATTAGCAAATAGAAATAATGCATAAAATTAGCATATAGAAATAATGCATAAGATTAGTATATAGATATAATAACAAAATTAGCTTTTTTATGAAGTTACATATTTTGCAACTAAGCTAATAATATTTTTTAATCAACCAGCGTGCGACTCCCTTAACTTACCTACAAACGCACGACTGGTATTATCTTAAATTATACTTGCATACGTGACTTCGAGGCATTCTAACAAGTCACTTACGCTCAATGTGACGAAATTAGTGGGTGAAATAGTCCAGTTGTTGAAGCTTAGAGCTGCGCCTCTCAAAAATAGCGTGGGGAGGGGATAGGTGACGATGCGATACCCAGGAGTAAGTCATCAAATGATTTTAATTTCTAAACTAGCCGCATTTGGCGACCAGCTGGTTCGCCAGTCTTAATGTTCGTTTAAATTTTAATAATTAAATATTTTACGCAATTCCTACTCTAATAGATTCCTCATCAAAATATTTTAAAACTTCAAATTTTGAGAGTCATATAATTCACTCATAATATTATAAAGGCCTTCAGTCATAACGTAATATGTATCTCTCTAATTTTCTGTTAGCTCCCGTAGAATTTATGCTTTAAATTAAAATTGAAAGAATTAATCGGCGATTAATATAATAATATTTTTTACTGAAACAAAGCATTTCTTTATAATATAATTACTGATAACAGAGTCATTGAGCTTTTAAACTTTATGGCCACTAAAGAATATCTTTCTTAATTTATGTAATATCTCAAGAATTTGTCAACAAAATTTTTTCAGATTCATCATGAACAGATCGATTAATTAACAAAGTTTAATTTTAAATGCGTCAAACACTAAGAAAATAAAATGAATCGTTTAAAATGTTTTATCGAAAACAGGTTTAAAAAAACTACTTTTAAAAACGATGTACTTAAAACTATAAGCATATACAAAAAATATATAACTAACATAAATACAATTTAATTACAAAAGCATGCAACTAACCTAAAAATAATTTAAATCAAGAATCATCCATTGATAATATTGTCAACAATCAGAACACGACGCGCATGCGTGAATTTTCAAAGCCAGTTACGGTAACGCAAATGCGTGAATTTTTCTACACCAGTTGGGGTAAAACTATGCAAATTAGACATTTTTATTTTCCTTTATTCTGTGTTATTTTAATTCAAAAGTATTTCAGAATGAATCTGAAATATCGATTAATTAATAATGTTTAATTTTAAATGCATCAAACATTAAGAAAATAAACAGAATCGTTTGAAATAATCGGCCGAAAAATGTTAACCCTAGCCTCATTACTGTTGGGTGAAAAAACCTGAAGTCTTACTCATTTGGCGGTGGGGAAAATGGAAGATTTTTTGGCGGGAAAGTTAGTTTTTAATTAATAATTAAAATTCTAATTAAAAATTCAAAAAAGGGCCCCCAGGTGCATTCCCGACCTCTAAGGTATACATATACCAAATTTAGTAGCTGTAGGTCAAATGGCCTAGCCTGTAGAGTGCCAACACACACACACAAATTGAGCTTTATATAAGTATAAATAAGTACAGTGGTTGTAACTGGGGTCCTCTGTCGTGTGTTTTTACCTAGAGAGAATTACAGTGGAATAGTATTTTGAGATTTATATCAAAACTGAAAGGTGGTAGAGGGCAAGCGACCATTGGGTAATTCAAGCATTAATGATTGTTTACAAGTCTTATGGTTTCATATAAAATGAAAACTGGTGAAATTGAAACCACTGGATGGACAGATTATTTGGCTTCACCGTTGGTTTAAATCTTTTGATAAAGAAACAAAATAAATAAATAAAATAGAAACGAATCTCACATTGCTTTATATATTTTAACATCATAAATTATTCATATAACAACAGTGTAATCTGTGTTTAAAGAATTTGTTCACTGCCACTTAAAAACAGCATTTTGTCAATAATAATAGACTCAAAATAGGAAATTCAAATTGCTGAAACCATTTTTTGTATGAGAAATGAGCATTTCCAGGGTTACAATATTTATGGCAATACACTTTAGAATACTAAAAGGAAATTTAAAACTCCTTTCACTAGTTTTACATAACAACTTAAACACCGCCAAATTTACATCAAAACTGTATTCATCATTGATGAATTTACCACAAATAATCAGCAAACATTATCATGGACCTTGCCATCGCGCGCACAGGTTATCTTTCTAATAGACATCTCTTGAATTTTCTAGCTACCAGAGTTTAAATTATTGCAAATGGCCACACATAGGTACCTACGGATGGTTAACCAAGTGATCAGAGATGGTTAAATTCCTTACTACTGAATACATTATTCAGCTTTCACCGTGGACGTCATTCGCACGCGCGTGAAAGAATGATTAATCTTTATTTTAACAACATATGGATCAAATGTATAATATAGATGAGTTTAGAGGTGACACTCTCGGTCTAGAGCACCGAAGAATAATAAACTACCTGTTCTGAGAAGATACTTGGATTTCGATTAGGATCTACTTGCGGAGTTCTCTTTCCCCCTCTGTTTACATAAATGGTTTTTATGCTTGTTCATGTGTAGAATTTCTTCCTCTACATCTACACGAAAAAGTAAACAATGTACCGAAGTTTCGTACAATGATTTAATAGGTGTTGGAGGAGGAGAGGGGATTTTAAAAGATTATTATGTGTATAGGAATTAATGTTATGACTTTATCGTATACAAATTAATAACGAAAATATTGTAATTGTAAAAAAAATCGTCCCTGCATTTGGATTACACAATATTGTTAAAAAATGGTATAATTTATTCATCGAATGAAGAAATTGAAGGTGCATATTTTTTTAATTATATCATGTGTATCGTGATAAAAGAATCGTTCAAACCCTTCCACATAGCAAACCGTTTGCCAAGAAGTATCAAATTTGGAACGTAGTTGCTTTATAGGCAAAGGATGTTCACTCAGAAAAGACTTAATTTAATTTTTAATTACACTCATGTCCATAAATTAAGGATAATGCCAGATCCGGGAAACAAAGATTCAGAAACGAAAGACTTATTCCTAAAGCCCATTTATTAAACAAAAGATAAACAGCAAAAAAAAGATGGCAATAACATTGGCGAGAATAAGGTGTTCTGTTAACGGGCCGATGAATTCCGAGGAAAATTAGAATGCATAAACAACAGTAAAAATTGCAATGAAGCATGGTGTTACAGACCATGCTGAGAAGGAAAAAATCGTAAAAAATACATGTAGGCTGTAAGACCAGAAGGCATTGTTAACACATATAACACACATATATGGGTGATAGATAACTCTCATGCCATCGTACCGTGAAAGTCTCAATAGTGTCAGGGTCAAAGTGTAGGCAGGACTCCTCAGTGATTATATCTTTGGGTCGTACTTGTTCTTCGAAGCCTGGATTGAGCAACGCATTTTGTGTTTCTACAACACGTCCTCTTCGGAAATGTTAAAATTATGTTGACCGCCTTACAGCAAGATATAGGTTTCATGCTAGACCATAGTAGCACCACAAGATTGTATAATATTTTGGAAGTATTAATATATATTGTAAAAAACACGAAATACCAAATACCGTACAAATAATACTGTACAATACGTAATAATATTTCAAATACATTGTCATTTTTAGAGGCATACATGCTGTAAAATTCTGACATAAAAGTAGTAGTTATTGCTTAATAGTGCATTTAATTTAAAATTAATCCAAAATAATAACTAGAATAATATTTTTATTAAAAGACAAGTATTGTATAATATTGCACAAGACTGTGGAAACAATATAGAAAACGGTGCGCGAGGTTTTCCATTGGGGGGCTTTAAATCACTCGTTTAAGCGAAGCCTATACAGGGTGTTTCAGAACTTCTAAGAGGGGTAGGGTACATCCTGACAACTCGAAATCATAGAGCAATGTGGGGTCGGAAATGCTTCCCTGAAGCGGTGTTGTACACAGAAGCACCCTAAAGAAAAGAGACCGTAAATGAGAAATCATTTTAATAATACATGAAAAGAAGCAAAAGGTACATGGATTAAAGTAAGTGTTTGAAGTTTCTTCCAAGGGCTACAATGCACGCCTCACATCCCCGACGCATGGACATCCGAACATTCTGGAATACTCCAGGCATATCTCAAATCTCCTGGCAGCTACTGCGATTCTTGCAACGAGCTCCTTAGCAATGCCAACAGGGGTGTCATAAACTAGCGATTTCATATGACCCCAGAAATAAAAATCAAGACATAAGTCGGGTGACCGAGCAGGACAACGCATGGGACCCCCATGTCCGATCCACCGTTGACCAAATGTGACATCCAGGTAGTTACGAACATCTCCGCTATAATGGGCAGGGGCTCCATCGTGTTGGAACCACATTGTCTGTTGCGTCGATGCAGAAATCTGTTCATCTCTCAAAAGTTATGGCAATACTTGTTGTAGAAAGAGCAAGTACGTAGGTCCGATTAGATGACCCGGTTACAGATACGGTCCGATGAGGTGATCTCATACAATACCGGCCCATGCATTGACCGAAAATCGATTCTGTGCTGCACGACGTCGTATTGCATGCAGGTTCTCGACCGCCCAGATATGGTCGTTATGCGTGTTGAAAATTCCTTCCCTTGTGAAGGATGCCTCATCGGAAAACAACACTTCAGCAGGAAAAAGGGGATTTGTAGCACATTTTCCCAGGTACCACTATGCGAAAGCAATACGAGGTACATAATCCTCCGGTTTTTGTGTCTGGACAAGCTGCACGTAAAACGGATGCATGTCTTCTGCTCGGAGAATCCTCCAGACGCTGCAATGGGAAACCCCGACTGCGTTTGCTATACTTTGTGTACTCATTCTTGGATTCCCATGTACATGCTGCAGCACGTTCTGTTCGGCGTCTGCAGTCCATGTTGTTCTTACCCTGCCCCTGTGAGCTCTTTCTAATGAACCTGTCTCAGCTAACCTCTGGTGCAGTCTTGCAAAGAAATTATGACTGGGAATACGCCTCGACGGATATCGTTCCGCATACAAACGCCGTGCGGCTGGCCCACTACAATGTGCAGCCCCGTACGCCAAATGCATATCGGCTAATTCTGCGATCGTGTAATCATCCATCCTACTAATTTGGCTTTCTTGTGCGAAATGAAGATTCCCTGCACGAAAGCTCGGACTTTTCGCACAACGCCATCTACCGCGTCAAGAAAGCATTTCTGACTGCCCATGGGTATATGATTTTGGTTCGTCAGGATGTACCCTACCCCTCTTAGAAGTTCTGAAACGGTTCACTGAAACACCCTGTATACACAATGGACTAACTCATAGCACGAACTGTCATTGCTGTGCCACATATAAAAATATATCTGGTGTTTTTCGTGCGCGTTTTGAAAATTTTTTTACATCACTGTAGGCTATGCAATTTCGCAAGTGGCTGCCTTTTCTAACAACTTTTGTAATAATCAAACAAATAAATACTTTTGTAATCATTATTGTTTGTTTTATCTCCCTGACGTGACGATGAAATTTGCATTTATTTTCACCCTTTCAACCTGGTTTGTAATATCATGTTCCATTTCAATTTTTGTTCCTCTTTAGGCTTATTAATAACTCGTTGAGTTTATCTAGAACAGGAATCCTGTATTATTATATAAATTCCATTTTTTCACTGCTGTAAAATTCAAAGATTATTTTCAGTAATACCAATTTTTATTTCTTTATATTTTTTTTCTTTAATCTTTATATATGGAACACTAACGTACGTCCTTAGAAATCGTACCTATTATTTATTATGAAATGGTGACAGTTAAATGTATACGAAAATTTCAGACTGTTTCATTAAATATTTCTACAGCTATACTCAATTCAACCATTTGCTAACTATGCAATTACGAAATATTATTTGAAATAGATGCTCTATTTTTAATAACTCAGGGGACTCACCTCGTTACCAAAAACCCCATCCAATCAGAGGATGCAAATAAAAAAAAATCAAGTATGCATTAAATATAATGTTTAATCGTTAAGAAAGTAAGCTTAACTGTCGCCAGATGGGTATCGCTATGTCCTAACTATGTAAATTGATGTCTATATCATTCAAAACTGTTATTTGATAAAAATGGTTTTTGCGTTATCATAAAATTAAAAAAAGCATCTTTACAATTATATCAATTACATTTCTGTATAATTTTTTTAAAGGAAAGGATCAAATGTTATATACAATCTGAATTAATGTTAATGTTACTACGAAATTCAAACTCATCGATGAAAACATTCAATTGCGTGTTTTTCCTAATTTTAAGATAAAAGCAGTGAGAAAAATTCCCTGGTACTTTCTCGCATACTCTAGTTTATGTCCTCCCTACTTAATAAAATTGTGATCTACGAAGGCATTGTATGGCACTGGCGAACAATAGCTTCTAAATATTGATCTTTAGTATTCGTACTGGATTTATAGTACGAGTATGTATTTTGGAGGTATGCGAATATGTATAGCGCGCGAATATTTATTTTATATGGGCTATTTTAACATAATAGTATAATATACACATATAATATAATAGGCACGGAAATGTAATTGTAGCCACACGATCACACATTGCATGTCAATGATTTAAGACATTGCATTTGCGAGTTACTGCGTTTGCATGCATGCGAAAGCACAGATCGATCAATCTAAAAAACATTACAATTTGGTGGATTTAGCTAAAAATGTGCTAAGGATCTACATTTTATATATTTAATCCATGTGCCAAATTTATTCGACCAAGTTTTGTACGTTTTGTAATTATCGAATTCATTTGAACATGGGCAGCTATACTCTGCCTCAAAAATGATTTCGCTCAAAATCGGTAGAAGGCAGCAAATTTGATTTAATGATCGTGCATCAAATTTCATCGGTCTTGTTAACAATACTTTTTTAGTCATGGTATTCACAAACAGAGGAACATAATGCCAAAATTCTGTTTTTCGGACTCAAGCAGATCTGAAACGTAGAGATTCTTCAAAATCTCGAGTTCGTATATTTTGCCAATACTTTCGTTTTGTATTGTTCTCATACGAAGATGATAAAAATTGCTTTCTTTCAACTATAACTCCGAAACAGGAGTTTCACTTCCGCTTCGATTTGTAGCAGGTTGATTTGATCACATTCTTGGTTTTTCATTTGTATGAAATAAGAAGATGAAAGTTTTTTAAAAAATGCGCTCCATTTGAACAATTTGACAGTCTAAAAAATCAGCACCTGGATAAACAAGTTGGTCCCAAAAGGCAAGTAGTTCAAGGCAATTTTAAAAATATTTTTAACTATATTTTAACATTAATAACTTTCTATTGATATAGTTCTTACATTTGTACCCACTTGCGTCTTGGGTATAATTTATCGTTATGATATAATTAAGAAATATTTCAAGATGAATTGGAAATAGACGAATCAAGCCTAAAATACTATCATGCTATGACGTTTCGGAATAAAGACTCTAAACACCATTATATATTTTTAAAATGTATGAATATAATACTTTTCTTAAGTCGCTACCAAAATATAAATATTTCTTTTATGCAGCTATATATAAAATTATTAAGCTGAAATAAAAAAAATGACCTAACAAAGTTTTAGGTCTTTAAAAAACGTTCATTAGATTAGTAATAAATTTTAAAGAGCTTAACTTCGGAAAATATTAATTCTTTTGACTTACAGAAATCATCATAATTCCACTTAACCCTTAACCTAATTACATATGAGAAATATATGTCTCGTTAGATAATAAAGGTTTGGTTAAGTAAGTATTGCATACATAGAAACCTCTTTTAAAAATTTCAGGTCGATATCTGTATTATTTTTTTTTATAAAATCAATTTTATTCAAAAGCAAAAAAAAAAAAAAAAAAAAAAATGGTGTCTTCTAAAAGTGCCTGTACTTTTCTCTCTTTTTGATTATTACTTTATAATATACTTTTTGCCATATTTTTTTTTGTACTTTTATAACTTTATTTGTTTATTTCATTTGATTGTCAAATTTATTTTTTTAAATCCCACAAAAAATAGAATGAGAAATTTTGAGACCAACATTTGTTGTTGTTGATTTAAGATAAGGCATCAAAAGCAAATCAGTTAAGCTCAATGAATTTTTTTTTCGTCATATCTGTGCTAGAACGCTTAAGATCCTCAATATAGTTCGCGAAGTGATCAATATTTGCTTGCCTAATCTTAGCTTAGGGAGGATTGCTTAGTACTTCTTCTGGGAGTTGGCGAGTGTTAGGGAGTTAAGATCCCTAGTTTCACATTAAAAATGTACAAAACGAACATACATAAAATATATTTTCTTATTCGACAAAATACACTATAGATTTCGGTGGCGAGTTTCCTAGCGACTTCATGTGCTATTATCGTTCCTGACCCTTTATATCTAATCATGAGATTTCTTCCGTTGACTTTTGCGGTTTAGAGAAAACTGGTTTGCATTCTGCCTTTTTTATAGCGAATCGAACCGAATCTTTGTGCTTCTACGTGAAATTAGGAGCGAGTTGATCTGTCTGTCGTGAGCATTTTTTTCCCCCAGTCGGAACTTCCAAAAAAATTCTGAATTTACGACATAAAATATTTTCAAAATTTTGCTGATTATTTATTATTGCTTTTTCTTAATATTTTTTGATGTATTAAAATTCCTCAATATTACAAAAGCCTGTATGAATTAGAATAAGAAAAATAATCGCATCAATTATTACCGTTTTTCATATACGAATTATACAAAGAGAACAGAATTGTGATTGTCAAAAAAATAAGAACTCGAAATTCTTGATAAACCACCACGTTTCTGTCCTCCCTAAGTCTTGGTAAGCCCAGTTTTGCATTATGTCGGTAAGTATGTGAATATGATAACTCAAAATCATTTTAAGTTAAACGGTTGAAATTTTGGAATGAGGATTTAACACACAAATCTGTGGAATTCTATCAAATTTTGAATAAAATTCATTCAGTGGAAAACAATGCAATGTCAGTCCAGCTATCCTAGTAAAAATGAACATGATAAATGAGAAACTTAAAGAGCTAAATAGATGGGATTTGGCACTTAAGTTTAGAATCTAAAGTGTAAATTCTTATCGAATTCTGACCCAAAACGGTTGAAGGGTTGGTCATCTGTTGATCGATACTTCTGCACGCATGTGAAAACAATGACTGAAATAAAAGAAATTTGATAAGTAATCTTGAAACTGCACTAATAGTCTATATCAAATTTTGGTTTTAAGCGGAAGAGAAAAAAGGTATCCAAAATATATATTCTTTTTCTGACATCATGCCAGTGATTAATTATCAAAGAGAAATTGTCAAATATTGTGCATTAGATTCATTACAAACGATAGTTTGCGCCAAAGATCAATATCTCGTAATTGTTTAGGGCCGCGGTGGCCTGGTGGTAAGGTCCCGGCCTCGGAATCGGAGGTTCATGACTCGATTCCACCGAAGAACCGTCGTGTAAACAGGTCTGGTCCGAGGCAAACGTCCTCCCGCTGGTGTGGTGTGGAGAGGGGGTTGCCAGCTCAGGTGTCGTCCTCGTCATCTGACCAGGGTTCATAATTACGAGGTCCGTCCCAAAATATCCCTGGTGTTGCTTTAAAATACGGGACGTTAATATAACTAATCTAAACTAAAACTCATAACTGTTATTCACCAATACCAAACAATTAATACACAAGTACTGATTTTCTTTGATTTACTACTAAATACACAGCTCTTATGTGTAAGACTCTGAAAGTAAAAATCTGACGTATCGTGGCATACACAACCTAGTTCCAAATTCAGGAATAACAAATTTATAATAAAGTATACAACGTTTGTGAACGTTTTGAGATGATTCTTCCCACTGGATTTTTAACCCTTTATATTGGAATGTCTTGTCTCAGGCATACTCTAAATGATGTATTGTTTTAATGTTTCATGATTTTGAATGTCAAAAAGAAAGAAAAAAAAAAAAATATTTTATTTACAAAAAAAAAAAAAAAAAAAAGTGAATACAATTACATTTTTACATCTCATATCAATAAACCGAATCCTTGAAACCAGGAAATGCAATTAATTCAGTTTCAATTTAAGAACATTTTGGAACCTACCTTTAATTACTTTTCTTACTACGAAGCATTAAAAATTAGATTTTTTTCTAATAAAAGAAGAGTTTAAATTGCGTGAACTTTTAAGTTTTCAAGTGCATAAAATGTATTATGCACTTGGATAATGTTTGAAGAGAGTGCTATTTGACATTAAGTTAGCGAATTAGAAATTCATTCTTTTGGCATTCATCGACCTGATGTATATTAAGAAAAAAGCTGTAAATTCATTTCAATTTATGTAGAGATCCATTATTTCGTAACTTTTAAATTCGTTCCTTAAATTTTTCAGAATGTTCTTTTTCTATAATTTAGAATAAAAGTTATACATTTATAATACAAATTACAGCATTATTAAAAAAAAAAAAATTATAATTATTCCTACTCTTTACTCTTTGATCGTGTAAATTTACAACGTTATTAACCCTGTGCAGTTTATAGATTTTATTAGAATGCTATTAGTAATATCCACATTAATTTATAGAACGAAATAAATCGATTTGACTGAATGGGAAAAAATACAATATAACATCAATTTTAGGGAAAAAATTTCAGGAATTTTATGTCCAGTGGTATTGAACATTGGGCCGTTGAATCAAAATGTGACGTCCAGTGTACTGGATGATGGATTGCAAACAATTAATGTAAGTTCATATGAAATAATTTAGTTAAATCAGATTTATACAAATACATATTTCCTAGCATTTTATTTTATTTCAATAATTAAATATATTAGCCCATTTTATTATTTCTATTAGCCTTGGAAAGAAGTGTTAAAATGTTAAAAAAACAAATTCTGAAAGGGGAAAGTAGATTCCATTTATTCGTAATAAAAAAAAGAAGAAAAACTGATCCCCTCCGTCATTTCGTCTCACATTTCACAGTGCCTGAAGCGGAAGAATGAAAGCGGTAAAAGAGCTTTTCAACCAAGTGTCACGCGGATACGTCAAACGGAATTCAAAGTTAGAGACTGAAAATTACTTTTCTGTCCATTATATCTGCTGCCGGCAATGTATGAAAAGTTCGGATTCTAGATCTTTTTATAATACCGGCTAGAGTACCCTAGGCATTTTATGTCATACTTTTACTCCATAGAATGACAAATGCCGTTTAGGCAAAGCACGAATAAAAGGTTATAAGCTTATTATTCAGTTTTGAAACAAAGAGTGCCCAAAATAAAAAAATCTTCTTCATTTGTATGGCAACTGAACGTATGAATTATTCGACTGTAGAGTGACATACATGTCCGTAGCTGGTATGCTTTAAATTTACACAGTAGGTATGAAAAACAGAAATCACTTCGCGAAGCATGTCATCATCATGCTGTTTAATCTGCTTTCCATTACAATCTCATTCGTGATTTTTGAAACAGGATTTTTCTCACACATCTTAGCTGCTTTTCGTATTTAGTGGGTTTCATATTTAATATTGTATTGAATGCCAAGGAAATGTGTGAAATATTAAATCATTTCAATTATGACCGGGCATTCGTCAGCATTCTAGGAAATGCGCGAATTATTTAATCATTATATACTCAACAAGCCAGTTTTTTGCTTTCTATGAAATATCTATAGAATGCCTAGGAAATATGTGGAACGTTTAATCATTTCCTGTATGATAGACCATTTTTGCCGGCATTCTATGAAATATCTAGGTACTCTATATAATGCCTAGGATATGTGTAAAATATTTAATCATTTCAAATATGAGCGGCTAATTTTAGACATTCTATAAAAAGCTTAGATATTCTATAAGATGCCGATGAAATATGTGAAATGTTTATTGTTTCATACATGACAGGTCATTTGTCTGCATTCTATGAAATACCTAGAATTCTATACAATGCCTTGACAGACCAATTTTTAGTATCCTGTGAAATATCTAGGAATTCAATAGAATGCTTAGGAAATGTGTGAAATGTTTAATCGTTTCATACATGACAGGCCAGTTTTCATTATTCTATAAAATGCTTGCGTATTTTATAGAATGCTGGTTTTCATATATTGACAGTAAAATATCTAAGCCAAAATTTTCACTTTGTGCTAAGTGTAATATTTATGTATATTAATTTTGGTGGTATTTTTTATACATAAAATGATTGTAAAATTTCTTCTTTCTTTGATATTTTATTTTCGTTTGAACCATTCCAATTTTTTTGAAATCTCCCAACTAAATTGGGTGTTCGCGGCAGCCAAAATTGTCGAAATTTTAATTATAATTAAAAAGGTATCTCACATCTCTTAATTATAAATTTTATATTTGTTGTAAGATTTATTATTTATAGGAAGAATGAATAGTTTTCTCTATAAATCAGCATACAGACATTCGGTGTTTAAAGTATTTGTATTTTAATACTAAATCCATTATATGTTGTAATGCGATAATTTTCAAATCCATAACAACAAATCTCTATGCACGAAATAATTTGTGAAATAAAATCTCTACAAAATTTGTCAAATATGTGAATATAGGTCTAATAATTACCGGCAACTTATTTTCCTTTTATTATATTTGAAATAAAAATATTAAAAGCTGCGTAGCTTGGTAATCTACAAAAAAATGCATAGTATTTTTCTTTATAAACAAACCATTAATTGTGCAGAAATATAAATCAGTCTTAATAAACACAAACGTTTGTAAAGGTTTTTAGTAGGATTCCATACGAAGGCAATAAAAAGAATTTTCAATATGCAACAAAAGTTGGGAGGGGGGACATGTTTCGGAAAGAAAAAAAAAAGCATTGATTCTATGATAGAACTCCTGTTGACTATATTTCTAAAAGGCAATTAACGAGATTTTAGCTTTACAAACATGCAGACATTATAACTTATGTATTAAAGGTATGTTCCAATTTTACAAACTGAAACTACAGAAACGCTTTTTTGTTTTCTCATATACAAAGAAGGTAATGTAATCGTCAAAAAAATCGATCTTGAAATTTTGATGAATCTCACAGCTTCCGATCACCCTGAATCAGCCTCTCGGTAAAAACAATAACACAAATCCACTTCGAGCTAGACGGATGAAATCTGTTACGTGGAAAATTGTTTACTAATTTTTAATAAGGAAATTTGTGAATTTCTATCAAATTTTGAATAAAATTCATTCATAGGAAGTGAATCTATCTGGCTGCTTGATTACAATTGAATTCGATAACAACAAAACGCAAAGACCTAGGTAAATAAAACTGGGTGCACATGTTTAGCATAAATATAGATACCTAAAAAATTCCACAACAAATCTTCAAAGAGTTGACCTCTGTCAGTGTGCTTTTCCGTATGCATGCAAATTCATTAACTCTTAAATGGAATCA
The DNA here is from genome assembly GCA_026543865.1 of Argiope aurantia. Classification (NCBI taxonomy): domain Eukaryota; kingdom Metazoa; phylum Arthropoda; class Arachnida; order Araneae; family Araneidae; genus Argiope; species Argiope aurantia. The sequence goes on from JAPMOR010011282.1 coordinate 175,324, forward strand.
CTTAAATCAATGAAATTCGATGTACTTTCTTCTGATTACAACTGTAGTTCCTTGTCAAATGTTCGTTTCATTCGGTTGGTAAAACGGTGTCTATAACACATATTCTCTCGATAGATGTCTGATTCAAAAGTCTATATTCCGTAATTATTGCTTACTAATGCCATGCATGACATTTGCTGCCCCAAATAAGATCCATAATTGTATGCGGAGAGAGAGAAGGATAAAACATTAATTAGACAGTGTGAGCAAAAGTTTCAAGGAGACTACTGAATGTTCCCAGTTCCAGTTCAAGTTATGTTCTTAGCGGGACTCTATGTGCTATGTGCTAGGATATCGAGATAAATAATACTTCAGTTCAAGAGAAAAGAGCGTTTAAAAATATTTTATATAAGAGAAATTTCTAGAATAATTAAAAAACAAATATAACCGAGATGCAATTTCTTAGTTAAAAAGAAAAGACGCATTCAAACCCATTTTCAACAAAACGATAAAAATTTTACTGCTTTCCCACGAATTCTAAAAATTTTTTCAGCCGCAAAATTAACTAAAAATAAATATAGGACAAGGTTAAAGCTTGAACCTTCGCTTAATATTAATGAATATAAAGCACAATATTATATCAATTGGATGCAGGTTGTCATGATAATAATATGAATAATAAGTTTTGGAGAGACCACCCCATCAGTAACTAATGGGAGTGGTCTCCCGAAACGTTCTCGCATACTTTCAAAGAAATGTACATGCGTATTATTAACAGTATGCCACTATCGATCAATAGTTACGAAAGCGACTATGAGTGTTTTTTGGCGATTAATAGCTAGATTTTATTTAATACGCAAATATCCAAAAAACAAAATGCAAGTTTTGAACGACTACCGACAAACTGAAACCAGAATTTCACACAGAACTTCATTTGTAGTCGTATGATCACATATTACATTTTATTTATTTAAATCATTTCGTTTTTGAGTTATCGCGTTTTCATGCTTGAATAAGTATACACAGAAAAAAGATCAATTTTAGTTCCAAACTTGATAGGTATCTGAACTTTAAGTGTTGAATCTGTGTACCAAGATTTATTTGTCTAACTCTCTACGTTTTGCAATTATCGTGTAAAATTATGTTGTGGGAATGGGACAACTATCTTCCTCTGAATGGCTTTCGTTGAAAATATAATTGAAACTGACAAATGTCATATAGAGTGGCAATATACCAAATTTCATCTTTCTAGCTCAGAACATTTTTGTGTTGCTGTGTTCATAAACAGACATAATATCAAAAATTTTTTTTTTTTTTTGAACTTAAGGAGTGCTGTTTTATCAAAATTTCGAGTTCGAAATTATTGAAGGTTGCAATACTTTCTCTTTGCGTACTTCGTATTTGAAAAATTAAAAATCATAATATTCATTATTATATATTATTTTCAATAATTTATTGAAATGTTATGTTCTTATTTTATTCTCAAATCTTTATGTACTTTTATGACTGAATAATATAATTTTTACATCTTTTATATTTATGAGCGTCCCATTTAGGAACATTAATTCTCTATTAGAAAATACTTGCATGATAGTACATATATTTTTGATTCCTATTCATGTGCTGCAAGATTTGAAAAGATTGAAAATCTCTGATGTAAGCAATTGGAGGTTACAAAAATCTCTGAACTAAAGTTGTTCAAGTTGAATGATTTTTATAAGAACCCATGAGGATTTATTTGGTCCCTACGATGTTTCATCAAAAATTCAAATCAAATTATAATTATTCTAATTCTTATATATAGATATAGAGAGGTAGGTGCATAAAAATATATTTGTCTATAAATAGATATAGATATATAGACATATATAAAAGATTGAGCATTTTTCCGCTATAGCTTCTGAACAAATCACCGCACAAAAATCGCTATTAAAATCGTCATAATTTTTTTAATGATTACCTTCATAAGGATAACATTGTCATTACATTTTATTTCTCTGCGATTTTTAATCAATTTTTTCAAATTAATTGAAACATAATTTTTTTTCCCGTCGCAATTTCATTGTTTAGTCAAAATATAATCCAAACACTTTTGTCAATGTTGATGTTAAATTGCTTTGTACAGGCATTTCTATTTTGACTTTTAATAAATAGAGTAAACCGAAAAATTTTATATATGCTTGGGCTATAATTCACGATTAAACATTTTTTGAAATTTTTGTAATTTTTTTAACTGTTTGGTATAATTTTGTCAAATTTAGAACTTTTAAGATTCTAATACACATAACTAACATGCCGTAAGCCTTTTTTTACAGTTTTTTTTTCAATTCTATTTTATTTTAAGATATTGGTTCAATTTGTTGGTTTTAATGACGTTATCATATCATAAATTCAAACGTCTCCCCCCACCCTTTTCGTATCTATTAAACATTGTTCCATATAATTAAGCTCAAACGTAAGTACGGAGTTCTGAATATTTGATTACACATTGTAGAAAATTGGAATAACAAGGTCTGTTGTCTCATATCTGTTCTACTCAAAAATATTCCCTCATAAAATAAATAAGCATAACCGAAAAATATCTTCTAAATGCATGTTTGTTTTTAAATGTGTTTGTATTTTTCAAGGCAGAATTTGCATATTACTTCGCATAAAATTGTTAGCTTGCAAATTATCTAAATCTTAAATTACTAGAATTCTTCTTTCAGTACCAATTTATATTAAAACTCCTATATATGTTATTAAATCGTAGACCAAATAGGAGACCAAAGAACTTTTAGGTTGCCTTTTCTTGGCATTGTTTACTTATCAAGATTAAATTGAAAGGCCCCAAAAGACCTAGAAGCTAAAATTTTCTGTAACTTCCAAATCACATTTGAATATCTTAAAATTGCCTAAATGATTTAAATTAAAAATTGTGCGAGTTAAAGTATTTGTGTCTTGCTATTTTTTGCCTACTTACAGAGCAAACACACGCATTGAATCCCTGCCTGAGGGTGACCCTTGAGAAAGTCTTCAGGCCAGATTCTTAATTTCTTCCTTTTTGATACTATTTATATTCTTTTAGCTAATATAAACTAGGTATTTTTAAGTTAATTTGGTTAAGTTCATTTGTGTTTTAATAGTAGCAACATTAGCGTTCTCTAAATACAATTGTATCTATTGCAGTTTGATACAGAAATAATTTTTAATTTTTTTTAGTTAGTATTTTTAGTAGTATAAAATGACTATATATATATATATATTGTGGAGGAGGTTTCATCAGCATAGGAAAATATATTTGCATAAGTATAGCATCAATATTATGAGAGTGATAGATTGAAAGCATGAGAAATTATATCCTTATAACCTCACGTGTATTGTCAGATTTTATTATTATTATTTTTGTTTATTTATTTATTTTTGCTTAAATTTCACTTCTCTTTCGCTTTACTCGGAAAAACTGTATATTATTACCGGATAATACATTTTTGAATTTAAGGCGAAACCGTTTTCATGTAATATCATAACTTTAATTGCAAGTATTCAGGCCAATTTTATAATAACTATGTTTTTAATAAGGTATAGCACGCATTTCTCTAATTGAACTTTTTGGTCGATTTTCTTAATTTTTTTAGTTAATTTTGTAATTCTTTATTTCGCTGCTGGGGGCGCTATAATATGGCTCAATAAATTCATTTTTGCCACATTATCATAGATTACGTCACTTCCCAGGCTATAAGATATACCGTTTTGAATTTAAAGAACCTTAAAGGACTTTTCTAGTCATCCTGTATACGGTTAATATGACCACTCGTTGATTCTAATTAATAACCAGTCAATTTGATAAATTGATTAATCACAATAACAATAACATACATATATTATAAATATTCATAAGAAATAAAAATGTTTGAAATTGGTACAGTAATTGTACCTGGATCCAATTTCCCCAAAGAGAATGCAAGTAGTGTTTTCGAGATTACTCTTAAAATTAGATGTCGGGAGTTGGATCTGTCTACATCTGAAGGCATGCACTTTCATACAAAAAAAAAAAAATGCTGGAATTCGACCATATGGCATAGCTTGTTTTTTCATTTGCCTTATATTTTAAGTGTAGTATAGGTAACTTTATTTCAAATGTTTGCCCTCACCCCTTCACTCTCTGCAACTTCGAGCGAAACCACAAAAATTCTACTTAAGTGAAACTTCTGTATGGGACCAGTCTGCGAAAGAATCCATTACATTTCTGCAATTTTTTTTTTTTTGGTTTTATATGAAAATTTATGATTCCCATGAAAAACTCCCTCTCCCCTACCCCCTATCTTCTAGAGACATTACAAAATAAAATTGATAAATAAAATAAGAATTTTTGTTGGAAGTTAAATAAATCTATAATATATAATCTCCGTAAAATTGAACCGATTTTGCAATTTTCTTCGCCGATGAAGAATATAGCTTTGCAAATGTAGTTGACCAGTCTGAATGCTCTATATAATAATATAATGCTCTATATAATATATAATACATAATAATGCTCTATATAATATATAATAATAATAATAGCAAGAGTAACTGAAAATAGTATTTTATTTATTGCAATGAGATTTACTTCTTGAATGCTGATTGACACAAATAAAATAATACTATTAATACCAGCGGCCTTTGATGACCAGCTTGTTCGCGCAGATTGCAGATTTTTTTAAACGATGAATGCGGAATAGTTAAGTCTAAGCTTAATGGAATTAATGGAATTTCCATCATCCCCAGAACAATTCTATTAATATCTTGCAGCTTTATTAATTAACGAAGCATTAAATTATATGTAGTAGTTAAAACCTTCAATGAAACACTATATACGTTAATATAGTGATTTGTTTACATTTCTATGCTGCCATTCAATAATAATAAGAATGATTTCTGAGTCACGTATGTCAACGCGTTTTATATATAGATGGTGGATGAATAATCACTAGAAGGTGACTAATTAAATTTCTTATGGGATGAAAAGCTGATGTTTAAAATATTCCAAACCAATGAAAATTTTCAGAAAGAAAATCGGAATTTTAGTTTCATTCTTCCTTATTCACTATACAATTTATAGGAATATATAATACACACTACCCACTGCATATATTCGTAAAAGTTCAGATATTCTTCTTTTTTCCATCAAAAAAGGAGCAGATAAAGTTTATTGCACGTTGTTTCATGATATCACGCCTTCCCACCATATATTTTCCCCAACCATAAGAGCAAATCCGTATATTTTATGTGACGATTTGCGTTAAATCAGTCGTTCTCGTGACTTTTTTTTTCCTATTCTGAAGGTCAAGCAACTGAGCTGTTGGCCTCGCATCTTATCAACTGCTGCCGCAACGGTCCGATGGGTCCCGAGCCCATCTCTAATTTGAGGCACGTAACACTCGTTAATTATGCGCATAATTAACGAGTGGATGCTTCTCTTTCTCGAGGAGAAAGAGACCTAGAGGAGAGTTTTCCATCGGTAAAGATACCAATCTCGGCGAGAAGGTTTTTTTTCCTCCGCGGGCAAGGCATGCATAAAAGTTCAGAAGCTACAATGAAACGAATCCAAATGGTGATTAATGGCTTTAATCAAGAAATTAACAATGCTTATCGTCACTATTATTTTTCATCTTACGGAAATGGACATCAGAGTGTATTTCATGGACAGAATGACATGGAGCCAGTGTCTCCAAATCGAAAGGACCAAAAAAGGTCGGGCCCATGAGAAGTCCATTCCTAAAACGTGGCTCAGCCTGATGTCTCAATAGTTAAATCAAATTTGAGTAGCAGCAAGTTTCAAGCCTTTACACTCGGAAAAATAATCCAATGCATAATTGTTCATCTAACAAAAGGGCTTGTTTATTGCTCCGAAAAATAAATATATATGATTGTTTTAAAGTTGAATTTTCCTGAAAAATTAATCTACATCTCTTTACCATTCTGTAGGCGTTTTTAAGATTTAAATAAATAAATAAATCGTCAAATTGAGACACCGTTTTGAATCGTGAGTAAGAGGCACCATAAGAATATAAAGGGTAAATTATTTGATTTGCCACTGGATGATGCATACATCAAATTACGCATTTTTAAAATTTTAAATTAAAGTTACATCGTTCATAGACCTTATATTTTAAATTCTAGATTGTATTTAGTTTCTAATACCAGAAATATTTTTTTAATCATAAGCAAATAAAACATTTGTCTAAATTCCCAAAATCACCGGTTAAAAATAATTAAACTAACTTAAGTATTTATTATAGGTTATATAGTATAGTTTATTTATTATGGGTTATATAGTATAGTTTATACGTTATAGGTTATATATTATAGTTTATTTATTATAGATTATATAGTATAGTCTATTTATTATAGTTTATATAGTACAGGTAATTTATTATACTTTAATTTAGTACAGGTTATTTTAGATTTAATTATATGTACTGCCGTTTTGAAACAACGCGAGGATTATTCTTAAACGGATTTCGTAAATACGAACTACACTACGGCCAAAGGACAAGAGGATGACTGACCACTCTTACAGCGCACTGTATAAGAGCGCCCTCTTTTCAAGCTTCCGCGCTGCATCAGAGGAAGGTTATTAGATCTCTTTTTGATTTGGCGTGCTTAAGGCTCTTCTTACATAATGGTAGCTTTAGATATTTTAGTGTCCTATGCAGTGCCTATCATGATAGTCCTCATTTTGATCATTTTACTTTTACATGTTACACATTTATAACTTAACCAGCGCGTTTGTGTATTTTAGTTTCATTTTGTTTTATTTTAACAATTTGATTCAAATGTATTTACTTTTATTTATTTATTATTAGCCGCCTTTACCGACTTCTTGGCTCTCCAGGCGTATTGCTGCCTAAAATTTAAAATTAAATATTTTATTTAAATTGGCCGCAGAAAACATTTACGGCAAAATATTTTTAACCTTCAAATTTTGAAAGTTAGATAGCCATACTTTTATATAAGCCTTATCCCCCCCTATTCATTTTACTATACATCCCTCTAATTTTCTATCAAATCCAATAACGTTTGAATTTTTGAATTTTAAATTTTTAAATTAAAGCGGAATTCATTAAACT
>JAPMOR010011282.1:186790-214717 GCA_026543865.1 Argiope aurantia
TTGTCGCTTTTGTGCTGTCCTGTGTGTCTTCGTGTAAATAAACGTCGTTGTTTTTATTCTACTTCTGCCTGTTAATTGAGCGTTCTACACACCATATCACTTCCACTATCCAAACGAACCCCGGTAAAGCAAATTTCGCAACAATACGATAAAGTGGCGTCGGTTGAACAAAATCGATGTATTCTCCATTTTATGTAGTAATGAGAGCAATTTTGAAATCCACGGATTATGAATTGCAGCTCCAAGGACTGAATCAACGTCTAGAAGGCGCTCCAAGAAAGGCATCGAGTTACAGGTGTCAGAGATCATTGCTGTTTGCAGAAGAGCCGCATAGATCACTGCCCCAATCCATTTTAAATGTGTTCTTGATGTATTCATTCAAAGTGTAGTTTTCACATCTATTTCTATACAGGACGTTCAGTCTTTATTAGCACAAAATATCCAACAACATTATTACGATATTCTTATAATATTACCGGTATTCAAAATATCAAAGAGGTCGTGAAAATATCGGACACTATCTTCTTAGAATGAGGACAGTTTATATACCCCTCATATCATATCACCGAAATGAAACACTTAACTGTGTCCATATAAATATTAGTTGGAACGCAAGTCAGTGGATCAGAGATAAAAGAGTAAGATGTAGACATTTATAAAAACGCTCATTTCTTATTTGAATTTCTCATAAAAGAGCCTGAAAAATGTTATCAGGAAAAGATTAAAATATAAAACAAAATGTCACTACTCAGAAAAGATAAAGTGAAAAAATATAAATTAATATTCATAATGGTAAAATTGGCGAAACTGCTGAATTCATGACTTATTAAGCCTAATTAAGACCAGAAATATAAATGTTGTTATTGAGCCAAATGAAGTCCAGTAACAGCGATTTTGCAATGCAATTTCAACCTCCACCCCTTCCCCTTCTCAGCTTTTTAACCAAGCGGTTTCCCGAAACTTTTCTCGCTTACTCACAAAGGCAGATGCTATCCCTCCTCTATGCTGAGCATAAAATTCTGGACTTTGTGCAAGAGCTTGAAAGTGATGTTGGCTTAAATTTCTATTACCAGAACTCCACGCTTTAGAATTTTTTTACTTTGTAATGGACTAAACAAAACCGAAAATATATTTTAGACATGTTGTTTTTCTATCGATTGAAAACCAAAATTCACCACCGAGCAACAGTTTTATTAAAGTGATTCCATATAAAATTTCATTCACTTAAGCTATTGCATTTATCGATTTTGCGTGCACGTGAAAGCACAGGCTAACAGACAATCATCCCCATGACGGATTTAATTCAAAATGCGATATTCATTTGTCACTGAAATTCAATCTATTTATAGAATCTGAAATTGCGAGACTCGCTCAAAAAATTGGTGACATGTTGAAAGATGAAGTTTTTAAAGTTCCTTTCACTGGCTGAATTGACTGCGAATGAAATATATTTGTGAATATCGTTGAAGTGTATAGTGCATACAAAGAAGATAGTGAATAGTAAATGGATGTCCTTTTTCTTACACTTTTTAGTATGCGCATTATATAACAAGAAGAAAGTATTACAATCATCAAAAAATTCTAATCTGAGATTTCGAATTATCTAAAGATCTACATCTTTCTGTTGTTCCTGATTCCAAGAACACACTTCTGGTATTTCACCTACCTGACGATAACTAAAGAAACAAAGTTATTTGAGTTTATTGTGCGAGACGGATGAAATTTGGTTTCTGTACTAAATTTGTAGAAAGAACAAAATCAACTCTGGTTACGTTTTATGTGCCAGGCCATCCGAGTACAAGTGAACACTATAACTACACTATAACATAATGAGTTAGAAAGATAAAAATGAGTATACAAGTTAGCATCTATAATGTATATCCGTACCAAATTTGAAATCTAACCGGTCAAGGGATTAACCATCTGTCTGTCTTTACTTCTGAAAGAATTAGTGTCTATTAAGAAAATCACAACTTAGGTAAAAACAAGTAATATATAAAAAAAATTTAAAGTCAATTCCTACTTAGGTCAACAAATTTTTCTATTATTTAGTTACCTTTTATTAAATAATTACAATCAATATAAATATGCATATACATTTGACATAATTACAATATTAAGTAGTAAAAAAGAGCTTGGCGACCATTTGGCGACATGACGACAGATATGGCGACTTTGGCGACTAAATAGAAATTACTGGAAAAATTTAATTAATGAATTAATATTTGAAAAAAACTGTATTAACATCGTCATCCACTACAAGTTTCAAAAAATATATTTGAACTTGAGTGGATGAATAAAAAGTATTTTATTAACGATTGAAAATTTGAACAAGATATATAAATATATATAGGGAGCGTGTGAAACCATTTCTAGCATCTAAATGTAGAGGCTGATCAAATTTTGGACCAACTGTTTCTTCATCTGTTCTTTTGCGTGCATCCTAATTAAGAAAAGATACGATTTAAGCAAATGTAATTTGGTATGTGAGCATATGATTACAATTATAGTTTTGTGTCAAACTTGATTTCAATCAGGCGAACAAATTTTGTCCAAAATTCATGCACTGGTTTTCTGGTACTTAATTGAATTAAGTGCATTCGCCGACTAATTACCAATGATCGCACGTTAAAGTCTATAAAAACTTAAAATCGATATTTCGTATGTACTGTTCGCCAATGGCATGCTGTTAATATACAGGTATAGTCGTTAATGGGAAAAAAATGGAACATCTCTGAAACTTTGTTATTTATTATCGCATCTTCACAAAATTGGAGCTGATGGAAATGTACTAAAATGACAGGTTTTTTGAGATAGACAAGCCGATTAACTGAGTTAATTAATCACTATCTCAATATTTAAAAAAATTATTCGATTCAACAGGTTCTTTTATGTATGTGTATCAAATTTCATTCCAAAGTTAGCAATAGTTCTTGAGATTCACTTCATTTTGTTAGCTAAAACCTCTGCCCATACAGAGCCAATCCAAGGCCCGTATATTAAGTAAATTTCAGCTTGTTAATAGCAAAATAAGACTTTTTCGCGTTTTAATCCTAGGAATTTCAAAGTAACAAACAATACAATTCAGATTTATCCTTAATATGGGTATGATTTTTCAAAATATATCTTTTTCTCTTTATTTAAAAAAATAAAGCATTTTAATCACTTTAAAAATCAATACATCATTTAATCTTTTATTAGGGGATCCCGCCATAAGAAATAATTTTTATGGCAAATGAAATACTTTGTTTAACATTTTTTTTCTTACAAAATTGGTGATTGTTGAAATGAGAATACCGTACAAGCATTGTAAATGATGAAATTATCGGTATTCATTAAAAGGCTAACTTCTATTTTCAGGCGGAAACAATTGTTAATTGGATAAAAGATTTATTAATTTTGCTACTGTAGGAATGCCAGAGTGATATCTTTCTGTTATTAACGGCTGATGCAATCAAGACGTATTGATCCAAGTACATTATCATGCATTATCAGCATCATGCTACAATATCTCGAACTAGAGGTTAGAAAATAATATATATATATATACTTTTCATAAATACAATTGCAAAGAGGTGATTATTTTATAAATCTAAGGGAGTCATTTATTGGTATTTAAAAAATATTTTCCAACTAACTAAAAAAATTATGAATGAGTGTCCAGCATTAAGTCATTAAGTATAAAAATAAATTAATTTATACTTAATACTAATTGTTAAGTAATTTCCTTATTTCAGAGTTAATTAATTTACTGAATGGTAAAAAATAGTATAGATTTCCGTGGATCTCTAATTCATTAATTTGCAAACGATATCTGCAGGTAAAGAGAAAAAAAAATAATTAAACATTCCGACAGTCAATCTGACCTGCAATCTAATTTTATATCGTTTGTGTGAAAAAAGTTTGTTCTTTCTAATGGGATTTGTCATAGACAAGCCCACTGATTTTAGAAGTCAGTGATTTTAAGCCAAGAGTGCGTCTCTTATTTTAAAGTAGCGCCATCTGGGGCCAAGAGTACGGCTTAGCTACTCACGCATCACAACCCTCTTTAAAGGGCGGATTTCAATCACTCATCCACAGATCGTAATTTAGACCTGAATTAGAGAACGATCATCCCTGATCCAGTACCCACATTGGTATTACTCTCAACGTGGAGGACTCTGTGATCACAACAGATTTATACGTGTGCCAGCCACCAAACATACGAGGACTCTTCGTCCAGCTGGTTTCGAATTCGCAACTCAAGAGACGCGAATCCAACGCTTTACCAACCAGGCTATCCCTGCCCTATGGAAAAAGGTATTTATGTTTTTGTTTAAAAAAAGAAAGCAATATTCATGCTGAATTAAAATCGGCTGATCTGAAAATAAATTTAATATTTAACTAACTATGATATAAAGCGTGTGCTTCCTGAAAATTAGATTTTTAAATGCAAATAAATTTAATATACGGCCCCTCAAATAGTTGGTATTGCAAATCGACTGTTGAAATTGAACAATTTCGCGTTTCCCTCACATTTATCTTTAAAAATTCATAAAAAAAATAATAAATTTGTGTTATTTATATATTTATTTCAATTAATTTACTTTTTAATTAATTTACTTTTGATGAGTGAAAAAAAAATTTCAGAAATATATAATAGTTTCCAACATATCGCCGAAAGTTCATGATCCGTTTAACGTTGGAAGCGTCGTTTTTCAAAACTCAATTACTTTCAAAATTATAATCAAAATTCCATAAAATTTTATTGAGATATTAATTTTATTGCGACAAATCGATTCAATGAAAATAAAATTGATAGCTATATCGGGAAAATTTTGAGATAGTAATTAATTAATCATGCTAATTAATTTAGTTAATTGGTTTATCTATCTCAACAACCTGTTCCATTGAGTCATTTGGATCGATACAAAATTTCTGACGATGCGCTAATAAATAACAAAGTTACAGAGGTGTTCCACTTTTTTTGTTGTTGTTGACGACTGTACCAATTTTCTTTAATATACACAAAGCATATAACCGTCATGTTTGAAAATTAAAATCTGAACACTCTTGGCATTCATAATCTTATCAAATATCTGGAATTTTAATGTGAAGGGAGAGAAGTAATAGCTTTACTAGAGAATATGCAAGAAAGTTTCGGGCGACACTCCAGGTGGTTTAAATCGGACATAGATAAAGCTGGTCAACATTCGTCCGTTTAAATCATCAACAACGAAAATCAATATGGTACGAATTGAAGAAACAGTCCAAATTAACCACTGGTAGAATGAGCTGAATTCACTTATGTTACAATAGAAATGATCTTTAAGGATGCATTTCGAGACATAAACATTTGCATAGTTAAGAAATCGTGCAAGACAACGTGTAACTATTTTTCGTTAATTCAATGTTTATCATTCTAAGCCTAACTCAAAATTTGGCGCAATGATTTAAGTGGAAGGTCTGTACTATCCTCCATATAAATCTGATTTAGCTCCTAGCGATCCTTCGTTTACTGAGGAATGAAGGAGCATTTTTCAGGAAAAAAGATATCTTGTCTACCAAACCACGATTGAAAGTGATCCTGAGGTCTCACAACTATCACATATTATTCTACCTTGAGTCTGGCTCACTTTCCATTTTAAAGGTTAGCGCCGAGGCTGGAAAAATGTGGAGCCGGTGGCTGACTTCCCTTGCTGGGCTTCGTGGTGGGTGGTGCCGTTGGGGTCCGAATTTCTTTCCCTCTTTGTATGGATCTTTCTGATTGCACCATAGTCATTGCCGATACAAAGTTTTTCATAATGTCAACAACGGATGCGTATCATGAAATCTCACCTTTCATAGTTCATAAGCCCATCTTATCTCATATTGGAGAAGTAGGGAATGGAAGAAATTGAAATCTGGAGACTTACTCATTGAAGTATCTAATCCTACCCAAGCAGCAACTCTAAGCAAATTAATATTAAAATCAACATTTCTGTACATAGGAATCTGAATTTTTCACGCGAGGTAATATCTGAAAATGGTCTCAAAAACCATACAGAATCTGAACTTGTAAATGAATTGTCTGATCAAAAAGTTTCTCAACTCGTCGTATTTGTATCAAACGTGATGGTAAATTAATCCCTACGCAGCATGTGGTTTTAACTTTTTCCACTACAGAATTGCCAAAATCAATAAAGGCAGGTTATTTAAGATGCCCTATCAAATCTTATATTCCTAATACAGTCAAATGCTTTAAGTTTCAAAGATTCGGACACTCGCAGCAAGCTTGCAGATGTACAAAAATATGTACCAAATGCTCTGTTCCTGGGCACGATTTTTTGGAATGCATCTCAGAGGAAATTAAATGTAGGAAATGCGAAGGTGCTCATCCAGCCTTTTCAAGATCTTATCCTAAATGGACCTTGGAAAAAGAAATTCTGACTCCTAAAATGAAGAGGAATATTTCGTTTCCAGATGCCAGAAAATTAATTACCGAAAGTACTCCCAAACCAAGAATTACATATTCATCGGTTATTAAACAATGTGCACATTGCGGATATATTTCAAACCCAAATAATAGAGAAACTGGGATTTCATTCCATTCAAATGCATCAAGGACATCTGTACCATATAACCCATCACAATACATAAAAGTGCCACTTAACCCAGTGAAAAATTCTTCCGATTCTTCTCCTTTAGAAGATATATCATCCTCTCCAACACAAAAACAAGCAAATAAAGTAAAACAACAACAACAATCCTGACCGAATAAAGGAAACCAAAGCAACTAAAAAAGCTCGTTTTGCCGCTTTAAAAAAAGATAAACTTTTACAAAATCCGCCAAAAATTAAAGTTGTTTTTAAAAAAAAAAATGGGAAAAACAGTGGAAGTAAAAAATGCTTATTCAATTATCAACATCCATCCATCAGATGACAACATTCTGTCCTCAGCTAGTGAAACTGATACTTCATTACGGTCTCCTAAAAACTCTTAAGCTTTGTGTTTTAAATTTTTTGCATGTCTAATCTTGTCACTTGGAACTGCCGAGGAATTAAAAATAAGATTTCAGACATTAAGGACATCATCAATGTCCTTAATGTCAACCTTCCATTATTGCTCTCCAGGAAACCTATTTAAAGCCTAACAACACAATTCCATTAAATCATTATGAACTCTTACCAGAAAAATGGTACAGGCGATAGAGATTCGGGTGGAGTAACTTTGCTGATCTCGAGCTCTTTTCCTTCATCTCTGCTAGCATTAAATACTCCTTTGCAGGCAATAGCTGTTCAAATCCATACCCATTCCTTATTTACAGTCTGCAGTCTATATCTTCAGCCAAATACTCCTGTTGATCAAAATAAATTGAATAATCTTATTTCCCAGATTCCTAAACCATTCATCATCCTTGGTGATATGAATGGACACAGCCAACTTTGGGGTAATACTGATACAAATACAAGGGGAAAACAAATTGAAAAAATATTAAATGATTACAGTCTTTGTCTGCTTAATAATGAAGAATACACTTATTTTCACGAGCCGACTAGAACTTTTCACTCTACAGACCTTGCAATATATACTACAACCCTCCTGCCTCATCTTACAACCCATGTTGCCAATAACCTTCACAATAGCGATCATTTTCCATTAATTATTTCTGAAAACAGACAAACGCCTTTAACTCTTCGTACACTTAAATATAATTTTAAAGCAGCTAATTGGTCAGAATTTCAGTTAAGGGCTAATATAATTAAAGAAATGATCACTAACAATAGTTTAGATACTGATATCAAAAATGTCACTGAAGTGTTAATCGCTGCATCCGATAATTCAATTCCTAAAAGCTCCAATACTTTGAAAAGACAAAGGAAGGTATGGTGTAATTAAGATTGACGCGAGACATATAAGAGGCAAAGAAAAGCCTGGAGAAGAAACCCAACAACTGCGAACTTAATTAATTACAAGCAAGTGAAAGCCAAATCGAGAAGAATACAACTACGAAGTAAACGGGAGTCACGGGAAAGATACATCAGCAGTATTAATTCCAACGTATCTAGAAAAAAATTATGGGAGGGAGTAAAGAAAGCCTGTGGCATATAAAAATCTAACAATATAAGAATTCTGTATAATAATGGAATCTCTGTTACATCTCTAAAAGACATTGTTAATTGCATTGCTACAGAATTAGCTAAAACATCAAATAGTAATAATTATTCGACTCCGTTTGCTCATCATAATTCGGCTGAAATGCAAAAATTTAATTTTTCATTCCTCTCCATATGCTCCTTACAATACAAATTTCCCTTTTACTGAATTAAAAAAATGTCTCTCCGAAATCCGTAAATCATTCCGTAATATCAGTTACCTTATGATACAACATCTGTATAATGCATCTCTGCACAATCTACTATTTCTCTATAACAGAATTTGGCATGAGCAGTCTTTCCCATCATCCTGGTTAGGAAATACATATTCTTAAACCTGGAAAACAGCCATCAAACCCATTCAACTACCACCCGATTGCACTTACTAACTGTCTATGTAAGGTCCTTGAGAAGATGGTCCACAAGCGTTTAATATATTACTTGGAAACTAGCAAATTTTTAGTCTCTTCCAAGGCGGATATAGAGAGGGACGTTCAACAATCGATAACTTTCTCGCTTTGGAAACAGAAATTCGAAATTCATTTATTCGCAGACAGCATACCGTAACTATTTTTTTTCGACATAGAGAAAGCTTACGATCGTACTTGGAGATTTGGTATTTATCGTGATCTCTATGATTGCAGTCTTCATGATAATCTACCCATATTCATTCAGAATTTTTTTAAACTCCTAAAATTCAGAGTAAGAATTGGAGACCAACTATCAGACTACTTTATTCGAGAACAAGGTGTGCCTCAGGGCAGTGTACTTAGTGTAACGCTTTTTGCTTTAAAGATCAATAGCATTTCACAACAACTTCCACTCTATGTCAAAGGCTTTCTTTAAGTTGATGATCTTTACATATCTTGTACAGAGTATGGTACTGCGTTTATAGAACGGCAACTCCAACTGGCCGTAAATAAAATCGAACAATGGTCTAATCTTAATGAGTTCTCCTTTTCCTCAACCAAAACTAAATGTGTACACTTTTGTCGTAAACGCCGTTTCCATCCAGATCCTGAGATTATACTTGACGGTCAACTCATCAGTGTTGTCAATGAAATTAAATTTTTAGGACTAATTTTTGACGAAAAAAAAACACCTCTCTTTCGGCCCACATGTTTTATATTTACGAAAGAAACTTGAAAAGGCTTTGAAAATCTTAAAAGTTTTTTTTTTCAAAATGTCTTTTGGGGGGGGGGGTTTTCAGAACAACCTTGCTTCGAGTCTACAAAGCAGCTGTGCTCTCCAGGTTAGATTACGGATGTGAAATATGCGGTTCTTCAAAAAAAGTGTGTACAAAAAAATTAGACCCTATTCATAGCTCATCTCTTTGACTTTGCAGTAGTGCCTTCCGTACTTCTCCTGTCGAAAGCCTGTAAGTTGAAATGGTTCTAATGTGAGCTCTCTCTCGAGCAGATACATAAAATGCTAACTCTCCATTACTATTTTAAAATTTTATCCCTTCCTTCACATCCGTTTTTTAATTACAAGCAAAGACAATTCATACTTCGCTTACAAAATGCCAGACCATCCGACATTCCTTCATTCTTTAACAGAGCAACAAACATTCTCAACAGTTTAAACACAGACAATATCCTTGTTGTACCAAACATAAAATATTCCCTCACTCCGTGGAAATCACATGGACTAAAATACTTAAATCCCTTTACAACTTTTGATAAATCTAATACAGCCCCTGCGATTTACCTCCAACTTTTTGCTCATCATCGTGAAGCATATAAACATTTCATTCCAATATTTACAGACGGTTCGAAAGGTTCTTCGTGTACTTCATTTGCGTGCGTTTTTATCGATAATACCATCTCATTTCAACTTAACCCTTCATGTTCTATTTTTACTGCAGAAATCACTGCCATCCTTCATGCGTTATCTCACATTTCAAATAGTCCACCTGATAACTATGTCATTTATACAGACTCAAAAAGTGTCTTGGAATCGTTGATATCACTCCACCGTTTCTCTCATCCATTGACTTTTAACATACTTGAACTACATGATAATCACACTTGAAAGGGGTTGAAAGTTCTTTTCTGCCGAGTTCTTCGCACGTTGGTATACCGGGAAATAATTAACAGACAATCTAACGAAAACTGCTACCAGTATATTGAAATCTCCTATTCCATTAAAAGACTTAAAAAACCACGCTAAATACAGGTTGCATTTAAAATGGCAAACCCAATAGGATCTTACAGAGGCAAATAATCTAAAACAAACTGGATGTTTAAAACAATTAAACATCTAGTCGTTTGTTGGTCTTTGTTTGACTAATAGAAAATTGGATATCATTCTTACCAGATTAAGAATTGGCCACACACAGCTCACACGTAAAACATTTGCTGTTGGGGGGGCCCGCACCCCGATGTACAGTATGTCAGTGTTCAATGACGGTTCTTCACATCTTAATAGAATTTCCACAATTTAACAATGAACGAATTCGCTACTTTCACTCTCCACAAATCAAATTAAAAGATATTCTTCATAAAGTTCCCCATCCCCACCTTTTTTTACCTTTTTAAAAGTGATTGGCTTTTACTTTTTGATTTGATTCTTAAATAACTCGTAAATTGTGTTTTACCATGCTATTACTTTTTGTAGATTTTACAGGTTGACAAGTTCAGGAAAATGATGCAATTTAGAAAGAAATTTTTAAACTTTTAAAATAATATTAAATTGCATCGTATGTTTGGCGCAGTTTAATCAAAAATGGTTCTTGCGTCAATAAACTCCATCAAACAACCAACCAATCCTTTCCATTTTATATTATCTGTTACTTTTTAATCCTTTTATTGATACTGGGGTCTTTTTTAAAAAAATAGATAGGTATGAGATAGGTATTTTCAATATTTACGTTACATTGTGTTTGGGATAGAGCTGTACAGCATCACACTGTATTGAATTAATAAAAAAAAATGTCCCTTAAAGGACTAAGAGCAACAATTTGGAAATAAATTTGTTTTCCAAATTTTGTAAATTTCTTTCTTTATTATAGGGTTGATTTAATTGTTTTGTTTATTAATTTTCATTCAAGAAAAAAAAAGTTTAAAAATACATATCTGAAAATATTATTTGCAGCAACTAGTTCTATTCAGTTATTTCAAGGAAGAATAAGGGGAAAATACTAATAAGATTTTAGAACTGATTATTATAATCAAGAAAATAACTTTTTTTGTTTTATTAAAGCTTGATAATGATAGCTTTCAAAGGTTTTCTTTGTTATTTTCCTTAACAAATGTTTTTATCTTTCCTTACTAAAAAGAACTATTTTTTTGTCAGTTTATTTTTTGGAGAGAATAATAAAAATTTCTTATCTATTTAAAGATTCATAATGAATCAAACTGTTGCGTTTATTATCTAAATTATATTCCAATAAGATAATTGGGTACATTATTTTTGTTTTAAAGTGACCCTGGTTGTTTTAAATCAAATGTTGACACACGTTCCTTCGAAATCTGATATTTTAAAGAAAATGAGATATTTTTGGCCTCAAAGATTTGAAATTTGAATAGTAAATAATGATTATAAAGGATGTTCCAAAATTAACTCAGGATTTCAATTTGCCACCATTCGTGCAGAAAAGTGCTTGCAATCCTATTAAGAAACATTTGACAGTTGATAGTTTAATGTTAGTAAAAATAGAGCGTTACACGATAGAACAACGTGTTTTCATTCCTGAAGAATATTTCAAAAATAATGAAAGCCCGGCGGCCACAGTTCGAAAATTTGAGAACTTCTCTCCTATATCGTGTGATTTAGCACTTTTGAATTTCTTTTAATGGGATTATTTGAAGTCAAAAGTCTATGCCAACAAGCCCACAAGCACACGTGTATTAAGGGAGGAAATTCAACGCTGCATCAACGAAGCCACATTCATTCAAAATGGCCATTGAAAATTTCGGCAAAAATTTCAGTATGCGCCAGCAAACCCATGGTGGCCATTTGCGCTAAGTGCTATTCTATACATAAGCATATCCTATGTACACTACGATTCAATAAAAATATAACAATTTTAAAAAGAAGAACTGCGGGTTTTTTTTAATTAAATCTTTTGCAAACATGTTGTTTACTAACCCTAAATTATCAGTTGTCAAATGTTTTTTAATAGGGTTGCTAAAACTTAACTGTACGAATGGTAGAAAATTCAAACCTAGCGTTAATTTTGAGATATCCTTTATTTTTGAAAATAAATATTATGCTTGCTGTGAAAATTATTATACATCGAAAGAATAAATTGTATTTACTATAAAACAGCATAGACATATTTTTTTCTAATAACAAATCAAATATGTGCTGTGATGCGAAAATCTTCATGCTAAACTTCCATATAGATCTAATTTAGCTTCTATTGATCACTCTTTTATCAAAGAATAATCTTCAAGCTAAGTCAGCGAGAGTAATCTTCTCGATATTTTCTCACATACTCTCTATTAAAGGTGTTACCCTCCCCCATCCTTCCTTTGCATAAAATTGTAGATTTAGCTCGAACCCATGAATGTCTAGAGTCCACAGATTCTCATTATCACATATAAGAGTTTAACGCTTCTTAATATAATAATTTTTAAAAAAATCGAACGAAACTTATATATTGATATATTTTATTTTTTATATTCTTTTATTTTTAATATTATATTTTAATATAATATATAAAAAATCGAAACTTATATATATACACTGGTGTGCAAAACTTAAGCAACAGGTATGTTTTTTGCCATAACTTCACGAGAAATAATCTGAGAGACATGAAATTCAGAAATGAGATACAGCATTTTGTTCTGAAAGAATGACGAAAGCATAGTTGCGCAGAAATGAATACAATGCATACAGTATGGAATCAAACAAAAAAATGCTTTATTGAACTCATAGTATCGTTACACATGATTGTCTGTCCAAGAGGAAGAACAGCAAGCAGATGTTCCTTAGTATGGGATATGCCCTCCCCATACTGCAATGGTTGCTTCGCACCGTCTCCCCATACTCAGCACCAGATTGTCCAACAGTTCTTGAGGTAAGAGTGTCCATTCCTCAATCAGCATCTGTTTAAGTTGTCGGGTGTTCCCAGGAGGATGTAATCGTGCCGCAAGGCGTCTTCCCAAAGCATCCAACACATGTTCTATAGGATTTAAATCAGGGGAGTACGCCGGCCAATCCATTCGAGTGATATCTTCACTTTCCAGGAGCTCCTCAACAGCATGAGTCCTGTGTGGCCGTGCATTATCATCCATAAAAACGAAGTCTGGTCCAATGGCACCTCGGAACAGACGCACATGGGGAAGGATCACCTCCTGATAATAGCGTTCTCCAGTTACAGAACCTCTGTCGAAAACGTGGAGCTCAGTCCGCCCGTTCATCATAATGCCTCCCCAGACGACAACTCCAGGACCACCGAAACGGTCTCTTTCCGTGATGTTACTGGGATAAAACCGTGTCCCGACCTCTCTCCAAATCAACTGACGTTGGGAATCGCTTGTGGCACTAAAACGACTCTCATCTGTAAAGAGGACACGACTCCATTGATGAGATGTCCAGTTTTTCTGCTCCCTGCCCCACTCTAAACGGTGCCGCCGGTGGGAAACTGTCAAAGGAATGCAGCGTTCAGGACGACGGGCGAATAGGCCACCTTTGTGAAGGCGTCTGGACACAGTAAAACGCGACACTTGTCGCCCCGTTGCTGCATACAGTTGCTGAGCAATGGCGCTTGCTGACTGGTTTCGGGTTCTTTTCGCCTGCAGGACGATATGTCGGTCATCCACTGCAGTTGTTTTCCTGGGACGGCCACCACCAACCTTTCTCACAGCTGTATCTGTGGTTTGGAAGGCCTTCCAAGAGCGCGAAACGACACTTTTGTTGATTTCGAACTCTTCAGCTACACTGGTCACACTACGCCCTTCCTCCAGCTTTCCGATCATTCTTCCACGTGTGAAATCGTCCAGGTGATTTCTGCTAGCCATATTTCACGAATTAACTCACGTGCACTTGCAGCGAGTGTCTTTAATTGCGTCTCCGTCCTTCCTTTTATTGTAGTGTTGAGCTACGCGCGCCTTCCGCACGTGTTTTGCGTACGCTCACGTCGCCTGTGACGTTTTGTACCTGATATTTGCATACGCATGACCTTTCTCTTAAATTGCGTGTTCATTGTACTGATCGCAAGAACTCCTTTTCTGCAATTTTATGGCTATCTGCTTAAAATTTGCATTGTTGCTTAAGTTTTACACACCAGTGTATATATATATATACATAGAGAGAGGGGGGGATAGAGACTGATAAGGAGGTCTCGTGATTGTTTCAAACCGGTTTATACTGATTAATGACTAAAATTGATTAAGACAAATAATAACTTAAAAATGCTAATGTTCTCACATGATAACTTGAAATGTGCGATAGTAGATTTTATTTATTATTATTATTTGAAAAAAATTCGGTATAAAATTGCAAATGTACTTATAAAATTAATGAATTTCCTTTACTTGAGTTATTGCGTTGACATGTATGTGAAAGTACAAATAGACATACAGACGGTCAACTATTTGATGGTCTGTATTCAAGATTTCATCTAAGTGATATAGATCTTCCCTTTAAATGCTAAAATTGTGTAACAAATTTTATCCATTTAGCTGGGTTTTTTTTGTATTTATTTGTTCACTTGCATTTTGGCAGCTAACCAGACAAACATATTGCGAATAAATTTCATTCAATATTAATTTCATTCAAATCTACGAATTTGGTGTAAAGACCCCACATCAAAATCTATCTAGCTCAAAACTTTTTTGAATCATTATGTTGTGTTCAAAAATATTCTTTGCGGATTCAAGAAGGCAGAGATTCATCAATGTCCACATTTTATCAATTCTGTGCCAAATTTTTTCAATCTTACTCTCTTCATTTTGCAGTTATTGTGCTAATTTAAATTCAAACAAGCCGACAGAGAGTCTTCCTCTGAAAGGATTTCGCTCAAAATTCGACAGAAATCTGCAATTTCAATGGAAATATCATGTAACAAATTTCATTCATTTATCTCAAAACGTTTTAATGTTATCTTTGTCACAGATAGACATTTTTCAAAAGTGTGTTTTTCGAACTCAGGAAAATCTAAAACATGGAAATTCGCCAAAATCTCAAATTCGAATTTTTTGATGATTACTATACTCTCTCTTTTGTATACTTCGTATACGAAAAAACAGAAAAGGAGCATAGGTTCAACAATTAGAATGAGATGAGTATAATTTTAATGTACTTAGAATAAAATTTAAAAATGGTATGTTATGTAATTTCAAAATGTAAGATACACAAAAGATTTTTCATTATAAATAGGTTTTTAAAAGCATACTTATGCACAGAAATAAATTAAAAGCGTTAGAAGATGCCTGATCTTTGTAAATATTATTGTATATATTTTTTGTAAAATTTATTAAAAATAATTTTATATGTTCATTCGGAAGTTGAACAAAAAATGTTTTATGAGATTATGACAAAAATCAAATAAACTGTATTTTAAATTAAAGGGTCTCTTGTCAAAAACATTTTAATGATTAATTTATGAGCTTTCAATTTTGAAAATTGCTTTACATATTTTTGCAGTCAATCAAATATTTTCTACTTTATGAGGCTAACATTAAATAAGAACCAGTTTCTCTTCATTACGCCGGAATTCCGCCAATAGCCAAAAAGTGCACCAAATGTGTACCAACATGGATGGCTACAAAAAATTGCAATAAGTGTTCTTAGCACAGCGATAAAAACTGTTATAATTACCACATTTGGCGAGAAATCGCCTTAATACATTCAACTTTGACTATCAGATACTATTTTTAATTCGAGTTTGAAACTGAAAAATATATTATTTGAAAGTACAAACTTTCCAGTATTATTCCAATAATCGGAATAAAAAAATACCGAGTCAGTCTTCTTAATCCTTCATTTAAAACATTTTTTGAGGATAAAAAATATTGGCGCAGTGAGGGTAACAGGCACTTGGGGCATAATATAATTTTCTGCCCTCAATCGGCCTCAGTGATCTTAATAAATATAGATGGAAATTAGTATTATTTTCTCTCACCTTCGTGATATTTTATTTCAAAAATTAATATAATTGCACTAATATTTTGTCTTAATGGTATCCCATAAGACTGACACAGGAGTTATCAGTAGCCCCCCACCCCTCATTGCTCCTCGACCGCTATGCCATTAATAGATAGTAAAAAGAGATTAGAGAATATATTCGAAATTTGATTTGAAAACAAATTTCAAACCATAAGTAATCGTTAAGACATTACATCTATTATGAGAAAGACGATATTTCTTAACAATTCCTCCACAATAATATCACATCTAATAAAGTAATTTAAAATAATTATATCACCTTACTGTTAATGCATTTTTGTACTGACTTCTGGAAGATTTAAAATAAATGTCCACTTTCTCGCCAAGCTCAATAAAAAAGTATTATAAGACAACAAACTTGTCCTAAATTCGATGTGTAGAAAAGTCTGTAAGAATCACTCGTAGGGCCGCAATAAAAATTGTAAGGATCATCACATTTGGCGAGATATCGTGTCCGAAACCGCATTTTTACAATCAACAAAGCAAACAAAAAATCAGTACACTAATTAGCCATAAGGTTACTAGAAAATGTTCTCTTCTTACTTGTTTGGATTACTTTATTGGCAATAAACTAAGAGGGCACACTAGATTTCAAACAAAATTTCAACTTTAGTGATTAGATATTATTTTTATGTGGACTCGCGATTTTGTTGCAGAAACACAAATTTTCTTTAGATCTTTCTTTCTTAAATTTTAGAGAGCTTTAAATGTTTTTGATTTTAAATATATTTTCAATACTGCGTTGACAAAATGGTTTAATATTTTTACATCACAGCTGTTGTCAGGTAAAATTCTGAATTCAATAGTAATAGGATGCAAAACATGTATTTTTATGATGTATTTTTCTGTTATATTTTCTGATCTATGCAAAAGCAAGTGTTTAAAAAAACGCAACTTGCGCAGAAGACAAATGATATGTGGTGCTTATTATAAGAAATGGAAATAACAAATTTTAGGGAAACTAACTTAAATGCTGAATAGCCCAACGCATTTTTGAAATCGTTGTTTTGATATTATTTTTAAAAATAAGATTACATATTTTTAAAATTAATTATTAATATGCAACCTTATGATTTATCTGAATAGGTACTTCTTTGCTAGGTTATTTTAAGATTTTAAATTAGTTTACTTTTATTTTTTAATTATTTTTTTATTTTATATATATAATTTTAGACAACATTTTCATTAGTTTGAAACACAATTTCTTAAAGCCGGCCTAAGTTAATAACCAAACTGAATGGCAGAAAAGAAAAGAATTTGCGAGCGAAAGATCTTGAGAAGATCCGCGATTTTACACCACTCCCTCGCCCTCAGAAACTTCAAAGGAAATTACGACCAAAGATATTTTTGCTAATCTTAAAATTCACAATTTTATCTTTTCAACGATACCTATTTCATACCTGAGCAATATTTCCTTCAACTGAAATAATTTTTTAAACCATTTAACGCAGACGATTTTAAAACAAGGAAATATATAAATACTGTTTTCCTCAGCAACATAAAGACCTGGAATTACTAAAATACTATTTTTAAATTACTCTTTTATTTTAATACTTTATTGTTTTTAAGGTAACCTAATAATGCATGAAAGGGAACCTAAATCCATCGTACGAATTCAAAGAATGGCAATCAAATTAAAGCTTTTTATTGTTGAAGAATAAAAATTCAACAGAAGAGCTGTTGCCAGAACACATAAACAAAATTTTAAAAGCATACTTTAAAAGCAGACGATTAAGAATTTCTATCACAAACTGATATTCAGAATATTCAGAATTCCTTTCGTATTATTTTAAAGTTTTTTATTAATGACATACTAATTAATTGTCTCAAAATGTTCTTTAAAATGTCTTTTATGTCATTTACTCATAAGTTTTATCAGCACTAATGAGCAAATTTTGATGCATTAGTAAAACGATGTTAATAACATGGAAAAAATTAGTTATCGGAGGTTTTTAAAAATCGTTTGGTTGAATTTATATTTTATTTTTAATTAATGCGATAAGAAGATTTAATTAATATGAAAGATGATACGAAGATTTTGTACATTATACATTTTATACAAAAGAAGTTTTTGCGCTAAAAATATTATACTTGAAAGGATTTTAATCCCAAACAACGCTGAATATTTTAAAGAACTTAATACAAAAACGATAAAAGGATTTTGTGCATTATAATATTCGAAATAAAAGTACTTTTTACTCTTTAAATTATTATACATATTTTAGAAATATTCGATGTGCGATATTTGTGTGCGTAGGTATTTCCTTCAGAGCTAATAATAATTATAGATTTATTTTCTTGCATATGACCTTTATACTATGTAGATGTCAACAACAAATTTGATTTATAATATATCTAAATAGATATGTTTTAAAAATACTTGTAGTTTTTCATGCATATTTTAAAAGATAAAAAAGATTGCATGGCAATTAAATAAATAAATAGTATTTACTTAAAAATGACGAAGATATTTTTCTCGTGGATAAAATCGGGTGTGCGATGTGATGATATACTTCATAGCTATACTTATTTGAATCACACAATCCCGCATAGGACGTGAGAAAAAGCAGAAAATAGAGTAAGTTGGCATAGAACCATGTAAATAGCAGGCTAAAGGAATTTTTCTCTCAAATAATTATTAGAAACTCATTTTTCGTCCAGAAAATCCTGTCTCAAACCTTAAATTAAAAAAAAAATTGGTAAGTAAATGTAGCATTAGTAGAGCATCGTTTGTCATAGTACACACATGTTGCTTTTTAAAAATATTTTAGAAATGTTGTCAATGATTAGCTGTTGGATTACAGGTGGTCCATCGTTTAATGCATTAGAGTTGACTTTCCTATAATGAGACTGGAAATTGTGAATTATTGCGAATATTTTAATTGAAGTCGAATTTCTTAATTTATTTAGCCTATAAATATTGAAGAATCTGAACGACTAATGTACGTAAAATACTTCGACTTCAATATTACTCAGCATATGCATTGTCTTTGAATATTGTTATTGATGCTCCTTTTTCTAAAGCAACGAGCGTCTCGGCACACTTCTCATTTCTTATACCATATTTGTTGCTGTTGGTTCTCTCAGTCTATAATGGTTCTTTAAATAATCATAAGGTGGTCATTCTTTTCCGCGAATTAAATGACATCATCTGGAATAGCGGTCCCCTTTTTTTATTGAAATTTTTTGACAAAGAATATTCAGTTAGAAGATACAAAAAACAAATCGGGAAATTCTTCGTTACCGAGCAAGAAATAGCATCCCAGCACGCTAAACGTAGCAAATATATTTAGCAGCAGTATCTGGAATCGCGATCTCTCTTTGATAAATAATATTCTGCTGGAAGGTTTGAACAACATGCCGAAACACTCTTGATCACTGAACAACAATGAACGTCCCATAATGAATATATTAAGTGACTATATGGACTCACGATCTTATATTTGATAAAAAAATATTTTGCTAAAAGGCTAGAACAGCATGCCAAGACGTTCTCCGTCTCAATCAGACAACAAATAGCTGAATATGAAGGATTAATCGCTCTAAGCAAAAACAAACAGAAAACCCACTCTACGATAACATTGTAAAGAGAGAATTATTAATAATCATTTCAGTGTCTTCACTTATATAGTATCACGACAGACTGTGACATCGCATGAAATTTTCTACAGGAATTCCAAGATCTTGCCTCGTAATAGAGTTTTGGTCATAATTCTTGAAATTTCCAGAACCTTAATTTTTGTCGTCAAAGTCATCAAATTCGTTGTGATGACCGTCAGTGTCGTTGAATCATTCGTTCAACATCCATTATGAATCCAAATCCTTTTCTTATTATTAGACTAACATGGCAGGAAAGCTGTATTGAGAATTCGTAACAACGTTCATTTGAGGAAGTGATCACTTCAGTTTATCAAAAAAATAGCATTTTGAGATATATTTAGTTATCAAACGATATATTCGATGAACAATAATTAGAAGGAGGCTTTTTTTCGGTTCTCAATGACACATGCTTAATATCACGGTACTTCAGCCATCACTGGTTTCAATCGATTGGGAAAAAGTGGGTCTAAAACACAAATTCACCTTTCTCAGAGAGTATACGAGGAATTGTTTTGCTAAGACCACTCCCGCTGGTTCCTTATATAGGGGTATGGGATGGTGTTAAGAGTCAGTCTTGGATTGGACGGAGGTCCGTTTGTTTGTCTTATACCAATTAATGCTAGTTATTTTCCCTTCTCGTATACGAAGTACAGAGAAAGAATTGTATTCATCAAATATTCGAATTCAAGATTTTACTGAATCTCTGCGCTATAGACCTTCCTAGGTACAAAGAACACATTTTCGGAAAATGTTTGTCTGTCCTTCCACCCATCTGTCTATCTGTGACAAAGAAAAATCAAAAATCCCTTTGAACTAGACTGATGAAATTTGGTATATAGCCTTTACACCAAATTTGTAAATTTTTATAAAATTTTTAGCCAATCTATTAGGAAGAAGTTTCTCTCTTCGGTTGCTCGAATATAAGTTAAAACTATAACTACAAAACGTAGAGATCTAGATGAATAAAATTCAGTACACCTATTTAATATCTATAGTGTACAAACCCAACAAATTTTCCAAAATCAAATTCGATGAGGGATTGACTATCTATTGGACTGTACTTTTAGAAGTCTGTAAACGTGAAAACTCAAAAACGAAGTGATTGAAATATATAAAATCTGATATGTGAATTTGTGATTACATTTGCAATTATGAATCAAATTTTTGTTTCATTCGATGGGGAAAATGCGTCTGAAACATAAATTCGGTTTCCGGATATGCACACCTGAGTTTTATATGAAAAAAAATCTTTGGTATACATATTAGATTCAATAAAAAAGCTAAATTCATGACAAAGTTAATATTCCTTAGCAATTCAGCAATTGCACGCCAGTGCCATGTAAATCATTTTATGCCTTACCTAAAGTCCATAAGTAAGGGATAACAAATTTACTAGAGAGTATACGAGAAAATTTATAGGGGACTATGGTCCTATGCTCCTATTTTCCTATGATCGTTTTCTAATGAATGATTTTAACATAGCGTATTTCAGAAGTAGTATGGTTTAATAATAAATTTTATAAATAGCTTCACGAGTAAAATGCACATGATTGCTGAGTTTGTTAGCTTTTTAATAGTTCTGTTATGGAAAAGTCTTTAATTAAACTTTATTAAGAAAACTATCACGTTTTGAAAACACGTGCATTTTACACGTGGAGAAGAGAGTGCTTGGCGGAATTAATTTCAGTCCTGATATTAATCAGTATTTTTGTTCTCTCAGTTTCACGCTGCTTTTTCTGTTTCAAACATTACTACAGTGTGTATTTATAGACGTGAAACGTGTTTTCGATTTGACACGTGCATGTGTAGGAAAGGTAGCACAAGTAAAACTTATTTAAATTGTAAATTTAGTAAAAATAAGTTTAAAAATAACTTCTATTAGCATATGGAAAAGTAGATTTTAGTTATCTTAATCATTTTCGGTGGAGTAGCTTTTCCATTCATAATCCAAACATTAAAACTTTTATAGAAACTCAAAGTTTGTTTTATGTTAAGCAGGACTGATGAAATCATTTTTTCATGCCATCATGTCAAAATGCTGAAATAATGCCAAAGATTAATGTTTCGTTACCATTGTAGTGTTACCATGCCATTTCGTTACTAATTCCATGCACGGCGTTTTCTACCTTACCAGAGGTCCATAATTTTTTGTGGGGAATAGCAGTTTTATTAGAGAGTATGCGAGGAAATTTCGAATCACATTTTTCGAATTATGTCACCCTGTCGCTCTTTTTGCCAAACTGTGAATGCGATAACTGAAAAATACTTCGAAATAATATTTGAAAATAATTCGATAATATTTGGAACATTGTAATTACACCAACTTTATAATTGTTATAATGAAAATATTATCATTGCAATAATTAAATTAAACATGTTGAATTTCCGGTATGATTTGAACAAATTCCATTTAAGTTTGGATATATGAGACCAAAAGAATATGATAATTATTAAACGCGAAGAAATACATGGATAAAAATTAGTGCAAAGTTTGAGTCTTTAAAATGTGTGTTTGTATCATGTTTTCAATGAAATTCGTGAAAGAATTGACCACATGTCATTATTATGCATAGAAACGTGATAACACAAAAATGAACTGAATAAATATTGGTATTTGATCTTATAATTAGAATTGTTCTTCTGAGTCGGTTTCATTCTGTTAAAAGAAAGGCTCCCTCAGTTTTACCTAATAACACTACGAAGCACAAATTATTTATGTTTGAAACACTGAAAATAAAAATCTGAGTACTCGAGGTATTAACGGCCTTTGCATAAGATTCACAATATTTATGCTGATCGGTAGGAAAATAACATCTTTTTTAGAGAATATGGAAGAAAGTTTATTGGACATCAATCTTACTGATATTTAAAAATTAAGAAAGAAAAAGGATGATTGATCAAGTTACATTAGATTTATCTTGTCCTCAGTGTTTTAAGTTAATAACAGCAATAATAAACTGATAATACTGAAGTTAAAAGAAAATAAACAAACCTGATGACACAAGTTAAAAATATAAATAAAAAACAATAATCCAAGATCTTAATATATTTCCTAATGACACATGATAATCAAAATAAGGTAATAAATGCCACAGAGGAAATTTTTTTCTACATATCTGATTGTAATTTAGCTATCCTCTGTTATTTCTTGAGTCAGAACACTCTCACATTCCCAAACATATATGTTTTCAAATTCCCAAATATTTTTTTCAGATTTACAGAAACATTTTTTTATATTATTTTTTCACAACTAATATTTATTCTAAGAATATTTTGAATTTTTCGTTTATTATTTTATTTATAAGTGTTTTATATGAAATCTTTGAATATGGCATTCATTGGTATCGTTTCTAAATGTTTTGTATAAAATCTTTAAATGGTATGTTTATCAGTTTCATTTCCAAGTTTTTTATATTAAATCATAACAATATCGATATTTTAAATAATATTTCATTACTAATTAAATAATTTTGTGGAAATGAATTTTCTATTATTTTAGAACAATGCAGTCAGGTATACCACAGACTATCCTCACCAAGTAAAGCTTATCAGCTGTGCTTCTACAGAAAAAATTGCCGTAGCACCTTTTATTTTATTAATATTTTGTTATTGTTGATTATTTAAGTTAACATATTATTTCCAGAACTATATTCAATTTTTAATTTCATCTTTGGGTTTGATTTTTACATTAATGTAAAGGTAAAGGAAACTTAGGCATCACTTTTAAAATGCCTTTAAATTATAATCTCTTACTTAGACACCTTGGTAGGGTTCTGTGTCGATGGGCCTCGACGCACTTTTACGCTTTGTAGTGAGGGGAGAAATCATAATAATATTTCTTAATTTATTTTCAATTCTAATTAATTCCCTAATTTTTATTTTAAATTAGCTCTTCATTCTCAAATGGGTTCTAATTTCCTAATCTAGTTCCAAAATATATCATATATAATTAATTCTATATTATATAATTATTAATATAATATATTAATAATTATATAATATAGAATATATTAGAATATTATATTATATAATATAGAACATATTAATATATTAATATCTATAATATATAATTATTAATATATATTATATAATTAATTCTTACACGCGCGCAGTGAAACTGCTGATTCCGTTCCCATACCAGGAACAAAGAGATAACAATCTTCAACATTCACACATACTTTTCCAAGATATCTAAGATTCCCTTGCTTAAATCGACACGTGACAGTATCAGAATCTCATAATAAAATTACTGAAGGGAAAAATGTCTCCCACTTTCTCTTATATCGCGATATACACTGACGTCAATTTGATATTGTTCCTCTCTTGTACAAATTATGACTCCGGCGGTGAAATAAATTGAAGTTACAAAATATTATTCATAAAGTGACCGATAGATGCTGCACACACGTCAAACAGAGACGGTTTATGCAAATCAGGATAGCTATAAAATACAAGCCGGATCCGTCATTTGATGTCAGCAACATGCTACGGTTATCGAATTAGAGCATTAGTGGTTAAAAGTTTCTATAAGAACGGTGAATCCATAATTAAAGCATTACGAATGTGTTCCCCGTTGAATGGAATCAAAGCGAAGAAAGCACTATTTCTCTGAATGAAATACTGAATTTAGTACCCCTTGTTGAAGAAACGAGGAGTTTGGAAGATCGTCCACGAAGTGACAGACCATTCCGTCAGTGTGGACAGCTTCCATGTTGTACAAAGTTTCAAGGAAAATTTGGCAGTCGAGATATCAACTGGAAAGAGCGGTAAACTGAGAGAGTATGACACACTCTCCGTTACTCACACTCACACCTTCAGCGCATAATCTTAAAACCGCATTTGTACAAGATACGGGCACTTTTCTAACCATTGCCAGTAGAGTTCGAAGAAAGACACGCTTTTGGAACATGGACTTTTGCACAAATGGAACATGACACAAAACCTTTTCTGAACAGCACAACTATGCAGATGAAATTCACTTTTTATCGCATGGGGACGTCAATATGTAAAACTGTTAGTATCTGGGCGATATCAAACCATTGTGCCTGCTTTGCAGCAAAGAGGGGGGCCGCGGTGGCCTGGTGGTAAGGTCTCGGCTTCAGAACCGGAGGATTTCAGGTTCGAGATCCGATTCCACCGAAGAACCGTCGTGTAAGGGGGTCTATTGCACGTTAAATCCGTTCTGACCAAACGTCCTCCCGCTGGTGTGGTGTGGTGTGGAGAGGGGGGTGCCAGCTCAGGTGTCGTCCTCGTCATCTGACCGCGGTTCAAAATTACGAGGTCCGTCCCAAAATAGCCCTAGTGTTGCTTCAAACGGGACGTTAATATATAACTAAACTAAACTAAACTTGCAGCAAAGAGGTGTGTTATCAAGTTGCTCGTTCCATCAAGACGTTCCACCTAAACACATCCACTGAAGACGGAGTGAAAAGTCTAAAATGTAAGATTAAGTGGCCATTACGGTCGCCAGATCTTACTCAAGCGGACTTTCAGTTGTGAGGATGCCTGAAGTCTCCTGTCTACCGAGTCTCTCCAGCCACTTTGGTGTAACTGAAAGATGCATTCAACAAGTTGTTTGGAACGTCGATATGCTTAATTTCAATTCTTCTAGCTTTAAGGTTTTAAAAAGAAGAAGAAATTAAGAAGATTTTAAGAAATATAAATTTTCCATGCGGAACTTTCCCAAATGATATTGTCTTTTAATGAGTTTCTAAAATTATATACTGAACACGAAGCTCGCATAAAATACCAAAGACAATTTATTCATGTGTACTCAACTTAAAAATAACAGTAGCTTTTTTTATATAAAATATTTGATATCAGAATATAGTAAACTGGTATTTTTTGTCATGTTTAATAATTGTTTGATTAAGTGGGATTTTGATTAGATTCATATTGTTAAATTCAGTGACTCATGAAAATGTTTGATTTAGAGCAACTCTTTTCAATATCTTTTCACAGAATCCCTTTCCTTTGTTTGATTTGAACTTACGCAAAAAAACAGAAATACTACTATGATAAAAAAGCATCTAGAAATGTTTGATTTAAAATACATCTATTTTAGATATGATCTCTAAACTTTTATCAAACATTTTTACGACTTCTATAAACGTGTGGCATCAGTCAAGAATTAATTACATTTTATCGGCTGAAAATAAATTTGTTTTTAATGAGATACAAATTTTAACTTCGACGATATCCTAAAATTGCGAATTCATTTAAGTAAAGAATCTGCATTAAAGTTTGTTTCGGAAAAGCAATTATTGAAACAGAAATATTTGAAATGCTGTAAAAAATTTTTAAAGATAAAGGCTTATCAAAAATAAGAATGTAAAAAGTGTGGGATAAAATATTTAACAACAGTAGAGAGTTTGTTATAATTAAATGATATTCTGGAAGACCTTCCGCTTATTCTTTTGTCGATCAGATCAGAGAATTGGAGATTAGTGATTGTCATTTAACAACCAGTGGCATTATTTTTAAGTGAATCCTCAATTTTTCTTGAACAACCACTTACTAATTTTATAGACATGCCGTTAATCTATTCTCCTGTTATGACCGGAGGTTAAGAACCTTGAGTTCAAGCACTCCTTGACACTCCCCTCAAATTGGCAAATCACGTCATTACTGGACAAATTCCTATGTGGTAAATGTCAAGAACAACAAAAAATGTGGAGGAATAGTTAATGAACTTGCAAAATGATAATATGTATTTTCACATCCCATTATTATTCGTGATTTCTTCACCAATTCATTTATCAACTGAAATAAAAACAAAATTCTTTTTCCCATTTTCATAACTTATTTAAATACATATAAAAATTATCTATTGAGATGAGATTAACGTGGGCACTTAGTATGGAATGACAACATTTTTAAATGCTTTTGCTTGCACATACATATATATTTTGTGTTTGCAATATTACAATTTTGTATTGAATTTTTCCCTCCAGTCCTGAAATTCTAATATTTTGTGCAGCTTACCAATGATATCGAATCAATAGGATAATTTTAGTATTAAAAATTATCATATCTTATATTAATTTAATTTAATTCGATTTCATAAATTAGTCGCCATCTAAAATTCAGTTTGAAATTTTGTTAATTTTTAAATTCTGTGATAATAATAATTAAGAATTATTCAAATATATTAAAGAATAAATTGCTTTTAAATGCACTTTTATTAGTATAATGGAAAGTAGAAAATAAAACTTTTTGCTGCAATTTTAGCATTAAGAAATTAAGATTAAATGAAATCAGAAGAAATAATATTTTTGGATAATTATTTAAAATTAAAATACTTTACTATATGTGATTAAAATTCCACTTTATTTATATTATTTCTGTAAGACTGTCATAATTTTACTGTTTTGTTTTGGAGTCCATATTTTTCATAAAAAGAATTATTTAAAATGAGAAATTGAAAAATATGATAAAAGAGATAAAAATAAATAAACAAAAATAAAAATTACTAAGTTATAAATATTACTGAGAATTAAAACAGGTAATACTCGAATGAAAATCAAATATATAATTTACGTAAAAATTAGAATAAAAATTTTAAATGTTAAAAATGTAATTTTTTCGCAGTATCATTTAAATCTCATACTTAAAATATCCATCAAAACTTAAAGAATAATGATCAAATACAAGATAGCAGCGGCAGTGTGACAGCACTCGATTCCCGTATTACCGGTTTATCCCGTATTACCGTATTACCGGTAAACTTAGTTTACCGGTTTCCATTGGTTTACTTCAATGGATGTAAAAAAAGGACTAAGAGAACAAGAAATATTGAAAAATACTTTTATTAGTGTAGTAAAACGAATAATAATTTTTTCTTTAAAACTCTGCAAATAAAATAAAAATCGTCAAATTTTAAAGCTCACCAAATAAAAGAACACAGTGAACACCACAATAAGTATCTAAAAAATCAAAAATTCCTAACTTTCATTACAGAAAAATTAAAGCTCATTTATAAATACGATAGTTTTTTTCCCCCTTTGTCTAATGTTTTTAGGATTTCTTTGTCTACAGTTTTTAATAATTACCTCACTCGAGTCAGGCTAACTTTGCAAAAGCAAGTTAGCGGCGT
>JAPMOR010011282.1:215117-231661 GCA_026543865.1 Argiope aurantia
TGTGTGTGTGTGTATATGTGTGTGTGTGTGTGTGTGTGTGTGTGTGTGTGTGTGTGTGTGTGTGTGTGTGTGTGTGTATATATATCATAAATTATATCAGATATCTATAAACTACAGGCTCCACCGAAGCTGTGTGTGTGACGTAATAGCCGCGCCGCTCATCATCCGGGTATGCTTATAAAAAAGCTATTTTCTCTCCTTCTCTTCTGAGCGCTCTCGCGCACACTACCTCGGTGAATTTAGTAGTAACAATGAAATGCTTAACTTCTTCAGTTAAATTGTAAATAAATTTATTTTTCTAAAATATTGCAATAATTGGAGCCACATGAAAATACGCGCAACCCTAACTACGATATAGTGACCTGCGGACGTTAAAAATTTTATCAATTGTCATTTAATTAAGCATACTTCCATTTTCAAAGAATTTCGACATGGTTGAAGTATTTGCAGTGAAGATACCCCCATTTAATTATGCTGATCCGCAACTTTGATTTTTAAGGGTGGAGGTTACATTTGAATTTAGCAGTGCCAAAGCCGATAACTGCAAGCAAAACTTAATTCAACTACTGTGTTGCGCATATTCCATCTGAAGCTGCATCTATTGTTAGTGACATCATAATTAAACCTGATGAAGAGGATTCTTACTAGCAACTGAAATCGGAGGTAATAAAAAGATGTGGAGAATTTCACCGGCGAGCAATGAGGAGATCGGAAACCCAGCGAGCTACTTCATGTTATCCAGAGGCGTGAGGAAAGTCACCACATTTCTGATGTTCTACTGTTAGAACTCTTTTTTCAACAAATGCCAAGTAACGTGCAATCAATTCTAACAGCTATCGCTCCTCTCAAAGCCACTAAAGCTGCAGAAAGTTCTGGTAGAATTTTGGAAGTGACTCCACCAGAGGTAAGTGAAATTTCAAGCTCTGATTTTAGTGCAATTTTAAATAGTACCAATTCACACTCAGATATTATTGAGGAAATTAAAGCACTTCGAAAAGAAGTTGCGTCTTTGGGCAGATCAAGAAGCGTTTCTCAGCGAAGCAATCACTTTCACTTTCGAAAGTGCAGCTCTTCTGCGTCCAAGGATATCTGTTGGTATCATAAAAATTTCCAAAGCAACGCCAAAAAGAGTGTTAATCCGTGCTCCTTCTCGGGAAATGTCGATGGGCAGACTTAGAGGCCACTAACCTCTTGCCCACTGAGACATCAATCACAACATCGTTGCATATTCATATTTGACAGAAAACTTACACTTTCGTTCCTTATAGATACTGGAAGTTACTGTTGTATTTTCCCGGCAAATAAAAATGAAATAAAACAAAAACCCATTCAAATGTTTTATGCTGCAAATGGCTCACCAATAGAGGTTTATGGAAAAAATTGTTATCTTTAGATTTAAGACTTCGAAAAAATTTTGTATTTCCATTTTATATTTGTAATGTTTCTAGAGCAGTAATTGGTGCTGATTTTTTGTATCATTTCGACTTAAAAGTTGATAAAAAAAACGTTGTTAAGTGAGTTACACGGTATGATAACGATACTAAATAAAAATAATGCTGTATAAAAATGCTAATGTTGTATCTGTAAAAACTATATGTGGAAATGATCAATATACTAAGCTGTTAAATGAATGTCCTAAACTAAATCGCCTTGCGTAGACCAAACTGTTCAACATAATGCAATGAATCATATACAAACATTCGGTGCACCTGTATTTGCCAAAGCTCGATTTCTGGCACCTGATAGACTCAAAATTGCCAAAATGGAATTCCAACACATGCTTAATTTAGGACACATACGCCCGTCAAGCAGTAATTATTCATCTCCATTACATATGGTTCCGAAAAAGGGATAATTAGATTTTAACCCTGTTGCCGATTATCGCTCCTTAAATGCCCAAACGGTCAAAGATAGATATCCAATTCTATGTATAGTTGATTTTGCTAGGGAGTTACACGGAAATAAAATTTTTTTGTAAAAGCATTTCACCAAATTCCTAAAGCCCCCGAGGATATTCATAAAACCACAATAATTACTCCTTTCGGTCGTTTTGAAAGCACAAGAATGCAATTTGGTCTACACAATGCTTCTGCCACTTTTCAAAGGTTTATAAATGAAGTAACTAGAAAATTGGAAGGTGTATATGCCTTTATCAATGATATTTTAATAGCTTCTAAATCTCATCAGGAGCATATGCACTATCTGAGAGCTCTTTTACTAAATTGTGTAATTATGGATTGACAATTAATCATTCAAATTGTAAATTTGGTGCATCTAGTTTAGAATTTCTAGGATATCAAATTTCAGAAAATGGTTTACAACCATTACCTGATCGTGTTGAAGCTATTCAGAAGTTTCCTAGACCACAAACTCAATTGCGTAGAGGTTTGGGCATGTATAATTTTTATAAGAGATTTATTCCTAAAGCTGCTCAGATTTTAGATCTTTTGAATAAATTCTTAGAAATTCGCAAAAACAAAATGAAATCCTCTTGTCCTTGTAAAAAGACAGAAAATCCACTTTAATGGTCTGAAGAAAACAGACAAGACATTTATTTTGGCCAAGCAGGTTGCTACCTTACTGAAACACCCCATTCCTGGTGCTGAATTAAGTCTTTGGTCGGATGCATCAGATGTAGCAATTGGAAGCTCTTTGATGCAATTGTGCAATGATAAATGGGAACCAACTGCCTTTTTATCAATGAGACTCAATAAAAGTCAGAGAAACTGGTCCACATATGATCAGGAATTGTATTCTATTTATGCACTGATAAAAAAAATCCGTCATATGCTTGAGTGTCGAAATTTCTCAATTTACACCAATCAGAAACCCTTAATTTTTGCATTCAAACAAAAACCTGAAAAATTTACGCCACGTCGGCTTAGACATTTAGATTACATATAACAATTTTCAACTGACATTCGTCATGTTAAAGAAAGAGACAACATAATTTCTAATGCTCTTTCGCGTATAGAAATCGATGCAATCACAACTCCTGCAAAATTGGAATATAAAAAAATTGCTCAAGAACAATTGAATGACTCTGAGTTGCAGTAAATATTACAGTCAAACATATCTTTAAAATTGCAAAAACATTATTTTCCCCTGGAAAATATCCATCTAATTTGTGATAATTTGTGACAAAAGCGTTTCGACAAATAATTTTTGAAAATGTCGATTCTTTTATCTCATCCTGGTACATTAGCTACCTCAAATTTAATTTCCAAACGATTCATATGGCCAAAAATGAAAACAGATATAAGAGATCGTGTTCGTGCATGTGTCAAATGCCAAAATTCTAAGGTTTTTTAGCATACTAAAGCTCCTTTTCGCACCTTTGCCGAACCGGATGCTCGATTCTCTCATATTCATCTCGATTTCATAGTGCCCCTTTTCATTTCTGAAGGCTATCAGTATTGTCTCACGATTATAGATAGACTCACCAGATGGTCTGAGGTGATTCAAACAATTAATATGACAGCCGAGACCACTGCACGAGCACTTCTGCATGGTTGGATATCTAGATTTGGAACACTAATAATAATCACTACAAAGGTCGAAATTTTGAATCCACACTTTTTCATGAACTCATGAATATTTTAGGTAGTCACAGAATACATTCAGCATTCTACAATCAAATGGTATGATAGAAAGACTACATAGACATCTTAAAGGTTCTCTTATAGCTCACGAAAATATAAAGTGGACAGAAATTTTGCCAATAGTTTTACTATGTTTGCGTACTGCTATTAAAAAAGATCTCAATGCTACTAGTTCTCAACTCCTATATGGTACTACATTGCGCTTACGATTTGATCTTTTGAGTGATGATTCTATTGTAAATACAACTGCAACGCTCACCTTATTCTGGACCTCCTCCTTATTCTGGACCTCGGTCAAATCTCAGACAGATAAAAACTTTGTTATAGTTTTAAATGGTAAAAATGTAACTGTCACCATAGACAGATGTAAATCTGCCTATGAAATTTCGGAAACACCACCAAAATTAACTTTGCCAAACGAAATTTTGCAACAAAATGATAATTCTAAAAATTTAAAAATAACTAGATATGGCAGAGTAGTTCATTTTCCTAAGCGACTGAGCGAGGAAATTTAAAACATTTTTATATTTTAAAATTCTTGTTCAGTGTATTGTTATTCATTTTTCTATTATATTGTAATAATTCTTATGATTGAATTCACTTCCAAGTAATTTTCATTGCCTTCGTCACTGGGGGGGGGGGATACTTTGTAGTGAATGCCTATCATAAATCATATATACGTATTATAAATCATACATATCTATCATAAATAATATAAATCATATCAGATATCTGATATCTGTATCTATAGGCTCCGTCGTATAATTGCTGCCTCGCTCATTATCCGGGTATGCTTCTAAAAAAGCGATTTTCTCTTTGGAACGCTTTCGCGCTCACTGCCTCGGTGAAGTTCGTAGTAAAAATGAAATGTTTCCTTTAGTTAAATTGTAAATAAATTTAATTTTCTAAAACGTTTCAATAATTGAAGTCACAACAAAATACACGCAACCATAACTACGACAACAGTGCATTTATGAATAACTCTCCATAAAGTTTTCAAATGAAATAAAAGTTGGAGTAATCGATGCCGCACTTGAAATTAAGGAATTCTGCCATGACTTTTTAAAGCAGATAATGTACAGTGAAATGATTTTTTCGACTTCTCTAGAAAAAAAAAAAAAAAAAACATCTCTAGATGATGCATCTAGCAGTCAGGAACTTTGATATGAAATAAACTTAGCCGAAAGCGGCATAATGATTATGGCTGGAGAACTCTATC
This sequence comes from Argiope aurantia, assembly GCA_026543865.1. Taxonomy (NCBI): domain Eukaryota; kingdom Metazoa; phylum Arthropoda; class Arachnida; order Araneae; family Araneidae; genus Argiope; species Argiope aurantia. The sequence goes on from JAPMOR010011282.1 coordinate 219,939, forward strand.
ATGATTTTCACCATAGTGAATGTACAGTGAATTAAAGTTTTGGAGATTTCTGAGAAAAGTGGAAAATGGTAGGCCCTAGGCGATCTTTGATGACTTAATTAGAGGTCAAGAGCTTTCATGTGAAGCAAAAACAGGCAAAATAGAAAATAGAACTGGGGTTTGTTGCTGAAGAAGTGAATTGATAGTTTCCCTCCTTATTTTAAATCTTTCGCTGCTGATCCGGTCGAACCGGCCATGAAAATATTATCCTGGATTGACGGTTTACATTTCAAACGAGAAGTGCAGTATGTACAGTTAGAAAATCCTTGGTGATAATTCATTTTACATCTGTATCCCTCGTTTGAAACAGAAACTGGCTTATCAGGATAGAATTTGCACGATTGACTAGACAGGATCAGTAATGAAAGGGTTAAATATAATATACTGCGAATTTAAACAAGAAAAATGAAATGATGCCACAACACAGGGTAACACAAGCACTCAAGTTAATTCGTGGTACGAAAATAAACTAATTCCATATTATAAATGTTACATTTAAAAAAAAGACATTAAATGGTCAGGAAAATAAAACATTGAACAGGAGTTTGAAGATTTTACCAAAAATCATAATAAGCAAAGAAGAAAGGTAATTTATCAAAGAAAGAATTAAAAATTTAAACCGTTAAAAATTATGTTATTTTGAATTTTTTCCTGCTAATAGAACTGAGATCTTCAATGAGTAAATCATGCTTAATTAAGGCAGTTAATTAACTAGGGAAAACAAATATCATTGCATACTATCCACATTTAAGCACATTTACTCAAATATCTTTTTCCTGTTTGTTATGTATCATGTAACCATTAGAAAAGCTTTCGTTAATAGTAGCATTGCGCTTCATATAAGGAAAATACCTTATAAAACTAATGAGCAATTAAATAATATATTATGAGTAATTAATTAATATATTAATATACTATATAATTGCATAATATTTTAATATAACATATCCTGAGCAATATAATATATAGTTACAGTCATTATTAACAACCTTCTCTTAAATTTTTTTTGAGTAAGCTTAACTCAATGTCGTAAACATGTAAAATGACAAATTAGAATGGCTTTTTTTTTTTTTTTTGTCAAACGCATCTTCTTTTTTCTTGTTTTTACTATACGCTCTAATCTGTTTCAGTTTTGCCACTTCATCTTTTATTTTTTCAAATATTCTAATTTCAAGGCTTTCCGCGTTTCAAGGCCTGGTTTATTTAATCTCTTCAGAAATAGTTTTTTAAAGTGCAAAAAAAATATTTAAACATTTTTCTTTTTGATTTTTTTTCACTTTCTTTGGTAGCAAGCAGTTCTGAATACACAAAATAAATTTTGAAGAATAATTTTTTTTTTCATTTTTCCATTATATGACTAAAAACTAGTAATTTCCAATTTTAGTACATATATTCGATTTTAATTTTTGATATCTATAAACGGGAATGTCAAGAAAGCGAGTTAAAAAGTGAGAAAATTATCATTTCATGCAAAATGGATCTATGGTACAAATTAATCTTGGATCTTGGATCACACTCTTGCCCCTTGGATTATATTGTTGATTGTACTGTTATCATTCCTGTCCTAACTACAGATGAGGTATGGAAGAATGAGATTTAATCTTAGATATGCATTTTCTAAGCTTTTAAACAAGGTTCATCATTGGTAATTTTGAAAGGTGTTGATCTTGAAAAGCTTTCAATTGGATAAGCTAGTCAGAGATTTCGTGCTTTATGGTTACAACAGTTACTATTCTCTCATACAGCAAGCACCACAAGTACGTGATGAAAAGTCACTAGATAAATAATCTGTTTCTCATTTCTCATGATAGTATAATAATGCTATTGATATTGTGTGAATTTCTAATGCGGAATATGACTGTTAAGGAAATGAACTTTGTTAGATCGGCCATGGCCATTAGATAATTAATCACAATTGCTATGACGGATCGATAAATCAATGCTTAGACGTTGAGACAGAACAGGACTAATGGATTTGTGGTTAACATAGTTAATTAACATAACATAACATAGTGATAAAAGTGGTAAACGTTGTATGTACCAAAAGTGAAAGTGCTGGGAATTTGCAAAAACTGTTCCTACTAGCGGTAGGGAAAGTTCTCAATAATGATCTTTTTATACCCTCTTTTTAATTACTTAGTTGGACAAGTGTTCTTCATGCTTACCACATTATAAAGCAATACTGATTTCCCATCTTAACGAGAAAGAAAGAAAATGTTTTAAATTTTGGAGACCTATACATCATCTCTCTGTTTATATAGTCAATTACATAAACTACTTCAACCAAAATTGATATAAACTTAGAGGAAGAGTTCGTCAGAAATTTTATAGAAATCTGCAATTATATTCGAATGTCTAGGTAATAAGTTTCTCCCTTCTACTCCTTACGGTTTTTTTTATATTATGATTCTCTCTACCAATGAGGTGTTCAGCTTTGTGATTATCTTATCGTTTAAATTAATTAAGGAAATCATCCACGACTCTGACTCCGCTTTTGTCTAGTAATTATTTATTTGAGGAAATATGGAATTCAACTTGGTAAAATATAGTAACTAAGACAGGGAATTCTGACAAAGTATATAAGTGTAATTAAGAATGACTAATGCCGGGTTTACACTTGTCCAGTTATAAGATGACCAGAAGGCAACGCATGCGCAGAAAGGAACTGATTTATGGTTGTCACAATTTCATAAGATAGATTCAAGATTCCATGCTTGGCTATAAATTGCTATTTTGGCATCCCTGGATTTTTCTTTCTCCCTCCCTATCGTATTGAAATGATGGATATTTACTCAAAGAAACATGGTGAAATAAAAATAAAAACTCAACATACCTAAATTTGGAAAACTATAAAAAAAATGGCAAATGAAATGAAAAACCATAACCTCGCATCAGAAAGAATAAACAGGAAAAGAAGTCTGAATTAATCAACGAGAAATAATAACTTTTTTTCACGCCAAGAAAACCGCCAAATTCTACAAACGCATGAGCAGTAAGGGAAAAAAAAATACAATACAGCATAATGTTGCTGTCAATTATGGACAATTACTTACCATGGATCGAATAACATTTTCCAGCCTTCCTATGCATGCGCTACCTACTGGTAATCATAATTGGCCGAGTGTAAACCCGGCATTAGGTTAATTATATCCAAATTCTCAAGCCGAATTGATAATTATCATAAAAGGAAATGCTGCCAGGTAATTAGTCATCATAACATTTACTTTATTTACTTTGTATTAGTTTTTTTTTTCAAGATTCTCCTCATAGCCCATGTTACTGTTTACATGAGCCATGGATGGAACATGAGCATGACACACCTACTCTATATCTTGTAAGCATCTGCCGACCAAATGTCTAGCCATTCAAGGGGGTTAATTCTTCACAATTAATTACCTAATATTCTCCAATCAAGCCTTTTAAAGTTCTTGTTTTTAACCCCTCCCTTTCAAATGTCCCTGTTCATTTAGCAAATCACAACGATTGCCGAGCAAGAGCAACAGGTAGTAGAATTTCCACATGGATTTCGAAATTTTATAAAGAAAGCTGAAAGAAGTTGTTCGTGAAGAGGAGCGCTTTCTCAGTGTCCCTTAAATTCCAGAAAATTGAAATATTTTATGCAAATAAATACATAAAATTCAAAGTATCATTTCACGTTAAATATAAACGGATAAATTGCAGAAATTGTTTTGTTTTTCGGACAGGCGCATATCTGAATCAATATCTAGCGGCATAATATTTTTTTTCCATACTTCGTATATACAAGGATTGACAAAAAAATTATAACAAGCTTTTAGTGCTTGGATGGAAATAATTTCAGCATATACTTTAAACCTTGAGCGTAGTTTTTAAAAAATTATCAGAATGGAGAGTATACAGTAGGGCAATCAGCTTCATAATCCGTGCAAATATCCATCAAAATTCATATAGTTTATGAGAATTTAATTTTCTTCTACAAATTTATTGGAATAATGATAATCGTATTAAATTCTAGATTTTAAGTTATTGTAAACCGAATTTTTATTCATTAAGGATCACTGAGTTCTAAATTACTATTATCTATTATATTCTGAATTCTATTCTCTACTCTACTTCTCTAAATTCTTTTCAGTATTCTATATTATTCTAAATTGTCTTCTGAATTCTATTCTAAACTATTACAAATTCTGTTCTGAAAACTATTCTGGTTTATTCAGAATTTGTTTTTAATTATATTTTATTTTATTCTATATTCTATTTTTAATTACATTCTGTTTTACTCTAAATTATAAATTTCATTCAGTGTTATTCTAAATCCTATTCTAAAATATTTAAAATTCCTTTCTTAATCTTCTTTAATTTTACTCTAAATTATATTATAAATTTTATTCTATGTTATTCTAAATACTATTCTAAGATATACTAAATTCTGATCTTAATTATATTCTATTTTACACTAAATAACATTATAAATTTTATTCTGTGTTATTCTAAATACTATTCTAAGATATTCTAAATTCTATTCTTAATCTTATTTACTTTTGCTCTAAATTATATTAGAAACTTTATTCTGCGTTATTCTATTTTAAGAAATTCTAATTTCTGTTCTTAATTATATTCTATTTTACTCTAAATAACATATAAGTCTTATTCTAAATATTGTCACGTAGATACTCTAGTATAGAACTCAATGACACACACAGAAGAAGTAGAGCTAAATCAATTTATTAACTGAACTCAGAACTGAGAGAATACAGTAACTCATAAATCTTCTGCTTTTATATAAACAGAGAAAGTTCCAGAATACTCTTCTGGAGACAGTAAGAAAAGTCCAGAACACTTGTCTGGTAAACTAAAGAAATGTCCAGTATCTTCTGGAAATGAAATAAAGTAAAACATAAAACCATGGAATTAAGTATTTACATATACCATTAATCGCATTGTCTCTAGTGGGATTCGAACGCAGGTCTATTGATCACGAGACCAGTGTCATGACCATTCGGCCATGGAGATTCGGCTGCCTTTCTTCAATGCGACACATTCTGTTTTACTCTAAATTATAAATTTCATTCAATGTTATTCTAAATCCTATTCTAAGATATTTTAAAATCTTTTCTTAATCTTCTTTAATTTAACTCTAAATTATATTATAAATTTTATTCTATGCTATTCTAAATACTATTCTAAGATATTCTAAATTCTGATCTTAATTATATTCTATTTTGCACTAAATAACATTATAAATTTTATTCTGTGCTATTCTAAATACTATTCTAAGATATTCTAAATTCTATTCTTAATCTTATTTACTTTTGTTCTAAATTATACTATTATTCTGTGTTATTCTATTTTAAGAAATTCTAATTTCTGTTCTTAATTATATTCTATTTTACTCTAAATAACACATAAGTCTTATTCTGTGTTATTCTAAATATTATTCTTAGATATTCTAAATTCTGTTCTTAATTATAATCTGTTTTACTCTAAATAACATTATAAATTTTATTCTGCGTTATTCTAATTACTGTTTTAAGATATTCTAAATTCTGTTCTTAATCTTATTTAATTTTGCTCTAAATTATACTATAAACTTTATTCTGTGTTATCCTAAGTACTATTTTAAGAAATTCTAATTTCTATTATTAATTATATCTATTTTACTTTAAATAACACTATAAGTCATATTCTGTGTTATTCTAAATACTATTCTAAGATATTCTAAATTCTGTTCTTAATTATATTCTATTTTACTCTAAATAACATTATAAGTTTTATTCTGTGTTATTCTAAATTCTTTTCTAAAATACTCTAAATTCTGTTCTTAATTATATTCTATTTTATTCTAAATTATATTCTAAATTTTTTTAGTGTTATCCGAAATTCTATTTTCTAAGATTTCTAAATTCTTTTCCACAATATTCAGCATCCTATTAAGGCTATATATTTTATTGCAAAACTTCTCTGTCGAATGGTCCCTTTTCCCATTTAGGTGAATACGGAAACAAAGTAAAATAATTTTGGAAAACAAATTAAACATTAGATATACACACCACGGACATTTAACTACATAAATATACACTTCTGTTTAAATTTTGCAGTTTCCTTTTAGTTCCAGCAGTGACCCTTTTATTCGACTGAAATGGTCCACTAAGCCAAAATTTATTCTATGTATCCAAAATACATAGAAACATTTGCACTTGAAATTTCAAAGAACTGATAACAACCGAGGAAACGAAATGATTAAGAATTTCCTGATGTTCAATTTAAATCGAGGATTTTTTCTTGAAGAAAGGCTGAAATTTATCAGAACCTTCTGAGAGAGAGAGGGTCTTGAAACCAGTGAAGAAATTACCCGAAAGACAAAAGAATAAAACGAAAAGAATGCATTTTGAATTGAAAAAAGAAGTGAAACAATGCGCTGACGTGCTCTGTCGAGATGTGTATGATGTCATGAATTTCTCATAAAAGAGAGGTTAAACTAATAAATAAAATAAAAGTACCGAAATCTCGTTCATCGTGTCACAGTTCTCCTCAGTGAAATATCTGCTAACAGCCTCAATGAACAGTTAAAGATAAGATTTAAACACATTTAATAAAAATACATCATTGAAAACTTTTAACATGTGCCGCCATTAAAGCATCACTGACGTCTACAAAAATGCAGGAGTAACTCATAAAAAATATTAATGTCTTCAAACCAGAATATACGAAAAAACTACAACGGAAATTATAGGGCGACGTAGTGTTTTCTAATTATTTTACTTTTGTATCTTGATATGAACTACTATAAAAAAATAAGTAACTAGTGCTTAGGAAATCGAGGGACACAAAGAAATCAGTATACCAAAAATGGCAGCATGAAAATTATTTACATTTGGTAAATATTAAAAAGTGAGTGGCCAGCTCAGAGGAAATAGAGGGAACAGAGAAATCGATATACCAAAAATATCGACATGAAAATTATTCCAAATTTGTATCTTGATTTTTGAACTATTAAAAAAATTGAGTAGCTAGTGCACAGGAAGTCAAGAGAACAGAGAAATCAGTATACTAAAAATGGAAGCATGAAAATTATTTTAATTCTGCATTTTACTCTGTATAATACTACAAAAAAAATGAGTAGCCAGTGCACAGGAAGTCAAGTGAATAAAGGACATCAGTATACTAAAAATGGCAACATGAAAAATTATATAATTCTTCATCTTACTATGTATAGTACTATAAAAAAATGAGTAGCCAGTGCACAGGAGCTAGAGTAAACAGAGAAAACAGTATACCAAAAATGGAAACATGGAAATTATTTTAATTTGTATCTTGTAAAATACTAGAAAAAATTAGTGGGCAGTGTATAGGAAGTTGAGGGAACAGAGGCAAAACGAAAATTGTATACCAAAAGGCAATATACCAAAAATGGCAACACAAAATTTGTTTAAATTTTGTATCCTGCTATATATTATTATAAAAAAAAAAAAACTAGAAGCCGTGCACAGGAAGTCGAGTGAACAGAAAAATCAGTGTACCAATCAGAGGCAACAGGGAAATTATTTTAATTTTGTGTCTTGATGTATAGAACTATGAAAAAAATGAGTAGCCAACATACAGTAAGTCGAATCAACAGAAAAATCAGCATACCAAAAATGGCAACATGAAAATTATTTACATTTTTTATCTTGATGTATAGATCTAAGACAAAAATGAGTAGCCAGTCCACAGGAGGTCGAATGAACAGAGAAATCAATATAGCAAAGATAACAACCTGAAAATTATTTTGATTTTGTATCTTGATATATAGTATTGTGAAAAAAACTGAGCAGCCAATGTACAGGAAAATTAGTATGCCAAAAATGGCAACTTGAAAACGATAAAATGGTCTTTTTCCTTAATTCAGTAATTTCAGTTCTGTTATGATATCAATTGAAAATGGTAAAATAATTCTTCTTTTTTTCTGCTTTATATCTATATTTTTCCCTTGTTTATTTTTTTAACTTTTCACTGTACTTTTTCCTGCTTCCTCTATCCTTAACTGTAACTACTTTCTTAATCTTTTATTGATCTTCCTTAAACCTTTCCTTACTTAATAGCTTGCTATTAAGTAGTGCGGCTAGAAAATACGTCTAACATTGACACGTATTGTAAATTTACTTTTTTTTGTTAACAGTAGTTATGATTGGAAATTTATGTTGTAATTTGCATGTGAAGAAAATTATTTCTAGTTATTTCAAGGAAAATGTCGCAATTCCGAGATATTTCGATAGTGAATAATGGTTAAAGGATTTGCAGATAGATTTTATTGCGACAATTTAGATGAACATCAGAAGATAACATATTCCAAATTATGGAGAACTGAAATATGGGTATAATATTGTACTTGTGTATTTGCAGGCTTCCTGGCCTAGGGATAGCGCGTCTTCCCAGTGATCTGGAGGTCCTGGCTCGAGCTCGGTTGTTCTTCTTCTGTGTTCAATTTGTGAGACGTGTGAATGTGCACTCTGTGAAAAGCTTTGTAAAATGCAATAAGTCACCACAACTAGCATATACAGTATAAAAACATGCACATGAAAATTCAAGCTCGTGAAAGATAATCTTATATTTTCCTAATGAGAATTGAAAATTAACCTTTTATTCTTGATTATTCGCCTTTAGCATCCAACTGGTTCACCGAAGATATTGGTTATCGTTCATTTCAGATAAATCGGTTAGATATAACTTCATATTCATGATACCATGAAATTGCCCGACATTCAAAGTGTGTTAATTTCATTATCATACATATGCTCCGCTCATTGTATACAATAAACTTTCTAAGTGAGACTAGTCCCATGACATCATATTGTTATAAAAAATGTAAATGTTTTTTTCTGCTATCTTATAAATTTCGCAGTATTGTGATTTTTTTTTCGCCCTTTCGCAAATTTCCCAGATATTAAACAAAATTCTTCTTATTTAAATTTTCAAAATAGGAGAAACTCACTCTAATAAATATTTGATGAGATAATGAAAAACAGTTTGAATATCAGAGCAATAATCTCATCTAATTTTTAAAAACTAGACAAAAAGAGGTTTCTAATTTTTTTTTAGAATTCGTCGAATATTCGCACGACTATTAAATTAGTGTCATTTAAAAGCATTTTTTTTTTAAATTTTATAATGGTAAAAAATTTATTTTTGAGCAATAATATTTTTGGAAGTTCTCGCGAAAAAAGACTAAAATACAATTTAATTGCTAATTAATTAAAATTTGAAAACACCGCCGGAGTTCACGTTTCCAGCTTCTAAGGTATATATACTCCAAACAGGTAACTGTAGGCCAAAAGGTCTGGTTGATAGTATACCAACGCATGCACATTCATCTTTATTATTAGTAGACGGAAAGTAAATTATGAAAACAGAAATTACATTGTATTATTACATATTATAGCATTAAATTATTGCACAAAAATAATATAAATTCGAGTGCTCTTAATTTTTGAAAAACAAAAATTAAACTTATCATGTTACAGAAAATGAACCAATACCAGGTAACACAGTAAAAAAAAAAATTATTAGTAGTAAATTACAAGTATCCACAGAACTTAAAGTTCATAAAATCAACTGAAAAGGAAAACATCGTATGAAAATTAAAATATTCAAATATATTTTGAAATTAACTGCATCCCATTTTTGTATAAACATCAGTCCGTTAACATTTTAAGTATGACATCGAGAAACAATTTGATCCAATTAAAGCACACAATAACATTCATATTGAAATAAACTAGATACATCGGCTAAAAATATTCTCTCATAATTTATAGACTCACATTTATACCCATTATCATGAGATAATTCTGACCGAGGTAAATTGAATTCCATGCAATGAAAACTTACAAATTTTTTTTCGCAGCAAGTTATGTATATATATATGTGTGTGTGTTTGTTTATCTTCAATATATATATATAAACGAACAAAAAGGAAAACTGAAGTGAAAATGTAATGACAAAATTGAAAACAAGATGAGAAACGAAAGTAAAGTCATATCACTGACTCTCCGACCCGCCCGAAGGCACACGGATAATAAATGCTGAATGATCGGACAGCCGCAACAGTAACACTGGCGAGAATTGTGGTTGAATCCTAAGGGTCATCACCGGACACGGTACAACACGTCCCTAAGGAAGTACTTCCCGTCATCAATGGGAGGAGCCAGACCCCCACCTTTTCGTATACCCTCTAAGGTGGCGAGATCCTATCACCATGCCTGAAGCATCTCATCCTCATTTTGAGGGCCCCCCGGGGGGGGGATGAATCGAAAGTAAATCAAGATTTTAAAAGAGTTTATAATATATGAATAAGGCGAGAAAGAAAATATAAAATCTATGCGAAATGACTGCTCAAAAAATTCAATTCAAATTAATTATGAAAAAGAATATTGAAAAAACAATAGTAAAGATGGAATGAAAAGCAAAGCAGAATGTGAAATATGGCTATCAATGCATTAATAGTTCATCAGGGGATGAACTGCAAGATTATTTTGAAAATAGAAAATATATGCTAACAAATAAGAGGATCCCAAAGAAAATTAGTCATTCCTCTTTGCTGACCAATCTATTTGTTCACATCTTTAAAAAGATATCCATATATATTGTCTATCTGAATATTTTCAACCTCTGAAATTCAAATTTGTTATCAAAAAAAAATTAACCAAGAGAAACTTAAATAAAAACATTAATAGTCAATATTCTGTAATTTATTAGATCTGATTATAGGGCGGTAAAAGATTTAAAAATTTAAATTTATGATAAAAGAAACGAGCTGAAAATTTGCATTAATAGATATGATTTTTAAAAACTCTAATATCTCGTATACAGTTAATAAAACACTCGTATAAATCAAATATGAATTAGTAAAATATGCAAATAAGTAAATAAAAAATCATATCAAACACTTAATTGATAACTTTACGAACGATTCTCGCCTCCATTTTTAAACGTTTAATTAATGGTATAAGATATAAATGAAGGATTGCATATTAGAGCGGAAGCTGGAGCAACTGTAAATTGCGGAAAGTCCACTCAAACCAATAAGATTTATTACTGAATCTTAAAAACATATCTTTTGACCTAATTTTAAGAGTCTCAAATAGAAAAACTTTTCCTACACAATTTTCCTATGTTAAGTTTTTATTTAAATTTTCCTACCATTTTGTACACTTCTATTTCAAATATTCTATCCAAGCAATCAAAAGTTCTTTGCCTTCACTTGGCAACATTCACAAAATGGCGGCAGAGTCCCGTAACTTGATACACCCTAAGAGTACGGTATTTCGCCAGGCATATCCTTCATATTGTTCTCTTTCTTTTGTCATATGATTTTCGTTTAATTCCTTTCTTTTTTTTTCGTATCTCCAGTTTGTTTTCATGTTTCATTTATGTTGGTCTATTTTGTACTTTTAAGTTATTTATATTCTACCTCAATTTTGTACTGCTTTTTTCATCTTTTCACATTGTTCTACAATAACATTTGGAGTGAAATTATCTTTTTGCTAAATTATTCGATTGTGTTTGCTGTAAACGCTATAAATCCTTTTGCTGTCCATATTTACTTCATCTCCTGATAATCAATTAATGTGTTGACTGCCATTTTTACGACCAGTTTAATATTTTATTTCAACTTTTACGATTGAATTATATATATATATATATATATATATATATATATATATATA
>JAPMOR010011282.1:239703-279749 GCA_026543865.1 Argiope aurantia
TCTATTTTGTTTACTTTTATCTATTTTTTTGTTCTTGTTTTTCATTGCCTTTTAACTTTTGTTAAGGAATTTCGTAAAATGTCTAATTGTTTTTATACTTACTTCTGTAAGCCTCGTGTTCTATATTGTGGCGCATGAGGAGTTTTTAATTTTTTAACGATAAATAAATAAATAAATCCTAGTTTATATTGGTCTTTAAATGTGTTATTGCAATTTATACTTTACTGCTTTAAACTTTATAAAACAGTCGGTATGATTAAATAATTTTATTATCATCATTGTTTCTTAAGATTGTTATGGAACAATAAAATGGATCGAGAAAATAAGTAAATATTGATCCTTCAAATAAAGAAGTTCTTTCTCAGGTTCATGTTATTGTGTTTTCTTTTTGTTTGCGGAGCTTGGAATACATGGAACTTCAGAAATAACTCAATATACCCATCTAAAAATACTATTGCGAAAACAATTTTTTTTTTGTTTCGGTGCTCTGAAATACTATTGCGACAATAATTTTTTTTTGTTTCGGTGCTCTGTCTTTGTTTTGTGGGATTATTAGAACAGGCCTCCATCAGTTCTTTCACTGTGCTTATTCGAAGTAATATTATGAAGTCATTCGGACCAGGAAATTATACAGAGGCTTAAGATACGTGATTGCGTTCGTGATTAATTTGTTTTTGAAAGAAAAAACTCCAAAATGGTTATATAATGGTTAAATTTTACATAAAAAAAGTTTGAAAAAACATATTTCAAACCAAAATATACCAGTGAAATGAGAGAAATTTCTTGCAAATTAAAAAAACGCCTTCCTTTTAGCTAAAAAGATTTATAAAGGAAAAAATGTTTTAGTCTAGAGGTTTATCAAATGAGTTGCTTAAAAATTTAAAATAGCTTAAGAAATATATTACTTAGTTCCTGAAGTAAAAAATAAGATGTCTTTCCATTCACTCTTTTAATATTGGGGCTCGACTGATAAATAGGATAATTTTATTTTTCCCCCACTGAGAAAAACTAAAATAACTGTAAAATAATATCATTTAAATTGAAATTTTTCATAGCATGTTACATAATTACAGGTAAATATTTTTCTCTTCGTTAAGCTGTACCTATAAAATATAAATTCTGATTTGAAGATAGATGAATTTAAAAAAAAGATTAATATATAAAATTAATATCTGTTGTAGTAAATTTCAAGCTATCATGTGAGAACATTATGATTCTTTAAGTCATGGTTCGTCTTAATTTATTTATTTTAATCTGGTTTGAAACAATCATGCCACAATGCTTCAATATATATATATATATATATATATATGTTGTAACATGTAATTATATATAACCCCAAATCAAAACAACATCATGTTTATGCATGATAATGTTTCTAACTAAATAAATAATTTATTCTCTATCTCAGAAACAGCAGAATACATTGTGAAATTATTATATCAAATTTCAACAGAAATATGTGTTAGATTTTAATTTATGAGTTTTTGACTTATGAAAATTCTACCAAAAATTAGAAATGGAGAAAATAGCTTTTAACCCTTATCTGAAGAGGTGGAAATTTTGAACTTAACTGGGTAGGTCACATCTAGGAGACCGCATTTTCTTTACACTCAAATTAAGTTTTCTAATAAAACTATTAATATTAAAATATGTCAATATATTCTGCACATATTTTTCCTGATATATAAATATGTTTTTGAAATTTTTAAAAAATATATTATCATTGAAAAAAGTAATTGCGTTGGAACATACATTTTCTTCTCAAATTACATGTTACAACAAATAATATTCTTTAAAAAACATATTACTTATTATTTTTTAAATCATATTTATTTTTCTAGTACACAAAGGTATATAGAAAACAATATAAGAAAAGATTAACAATTATATGAAAAATAAAAATAAAAATGACAATGGGTAAAATTGACCCTTTTTTTTTATTGGATCATCGATTTCGATGGCATTTTAAACATACAGATTAAGTGCAAGTATCAAAATCAGTTTATAAATTCTGTAGATATTTTTCTTGGTATATTAATATATTTTAGAAATTTTTCAAAATAAATTATCACTAGAAATATTAATTATATTTGAACAAACACATCTGAATCAGTCTAATGAGAACTTTCATCGAAAAAGTTTTTTGTACAATTACTTCATCACTAAAATGTCTTTCCGCTTCATTTAAAAGTCTCTGGAACTCTGCTTTATAACAAGGATCAGTAGGTTGAATGATGTTTCGAGCACCAAGTTATAGAGACATATATAAAACCGGAACGCTAAAAGGGAGTTGAGGTCTCACAGATGTCCCACTAAGAAATAGCTGAAATATTTAATAAAACATCCGTTGAAACCGGCTGAAAAAGTGCACGTGTAGTGAAGGTCACGAAATTGGAAGCTGCTGGATCAATCCATTCGATTGAGCTAAAAATAGAATGGTTGTGACCGAAAGTCCTTCTTTAGCGGTCTGACAGACCGCACCTCTCCAGTTAAGTGTTAAAGATATGAAATAGCCTTGAAACGTATATAAATGCAAATATGAAAAGCAGTGTAATTTCCAATAAAGAGAATTGGGAAAAAATCCCAACATTTTTATAAATAGAATTGTTTAAATGAAAAGAATACTAAATTAAAAAAAAATTCATATGTTTGCAATAACTCGACTTTCAACATTGTCACCTATCTACAGAATTATTGGCCCAAATCTTTTTGCATTAAGAGCTTTTTATTTCTTTCTCATATGAGAAAAGTTTACAAGCCTCTATTAAAGGAAAAACAATTAAGAAGAGAGTGTAAGCTCCAAAATTGAAATGTATTTAAAAAAATATTTACAAAAAGGAAGGCTTGGAGGAAATCGCAATCTATCGAATCTACCAATTCAAATCAAGTGTCGCCGATGTCTTGATAATAAAGCAATAGAAACCCGAATGAAATCAGTGGGAGTGGTCTCACCAAAACTTTCTCGTATATTTTCTAATAAATTTGTCACGCCAGAAAAGCCTTACAATGCAATGGCGTATAATAGTTATGAAATATAAACTTTTGGTGTGAATTTAGTATTTTTATTGAATATATCCTTTCATCCTTGAGGATGTATTTGGCGATTAATAGCTGACATGCGTTCATAGTATCCAAAAATCGAATTCGTGTTCTAGACGCGTTTTTTCAACCAATTAAAACAAAAATTTGACACAAAACTGCACTTGTAGCCGAAAAGTTCAATACCAAATTTGATATATTTAAGTCACTGCGTTTTTTAATTATTCCGTTTATATGCTTCTGATAGAACAGGTCAATCTTTTGTTGGATTTGGCTCAAAATTTGACAAGTGTCTACACTACGTGTATTTGTTTTCCGAATTTTATCTATCTATTTCCCTTGTAATTATTATGTTAACATATATTAGAACAGTCGAACAGCCGGACTTCCAGTGAACGGATTTACTCAAAATTTAATAGAAATCAGAAAATTTCATGCAAAGACCGTATACTAGATTTGAACTGTCCAGCTCAAAGCAGTTTTGAGTTATCTTAGTCATTGAAGACAGATGGACATTTTCCGAAAGTATGCTTTTCGATCTCAGGAAGGTCTAAAAGGTGGAGATTCCTCAAAATCTCGAGTTCAAATTTTTTTGGATTTACTATACTTCCTCTATACTACGTGAAAATAAAAATGTGTAATGTCCGGAATTCTAAGTATTAGAAAAATTTTCTTATTTGAATGATATAAACTTTTGTCAATATAAAGTGCTATAGAAGTAATTTTAATGAAATAAAACAGCGTTCATTTGATCAAATTTAATTTTAATGAATTTTTTTTTGACTTTTTTGTTTATTTTCGAAACAATGTGATTAATATTTTAAGAAATAAAACTAGCAGAAGAAAATAACTTATTAAAATTATTTCCGTAATCAAAGCGCCAACTTTTTAAAGCATAGTCAAAACAAAAGTACTTTTTTATTCTCAAAATTACAATGCTTGAATCAAGTATAACATTATATGCTCTGCATCATTTCTTTTTCTTTCTTGTTTTTTCACATGTCATAAAAAAATCCTAGTTTTTTTTCTCTTTTTGAACAAATATTTAATGTCTAATATCTTTTCATTGTTTTTTTTATTTCAACTTGTTTCTCTTCAATTTACGAGACTATTAATGATTATAATATCTTTCTGGGTTATTCTTCTGTTTAACGATGAATAAAGATAACAGCGCACAAGGGTTAAACTGTCCAATTTAGCCAACTGCTCAGTTTCATTCTGGAAAATTCCCGCATTGTTAAACAATATTAATATAAATACCAGAAAGAGTAGTCTCCCCAAAATGTTCTCGCGTGCTCTCTATTAAAGATGTTATCCCAGCGAAACCTTTGCATGAATTTGACTAAAAATAGTTATGAAGTATTATCCTTTGGCATGAATTTAGCATTTCACTGAATCTATCATGTAGTTCTTAGCGAGTGTTTTGACGATTCATTCCTGATAGTTAGTTAATAATATCCAAAATTCCAATTTGTGTTTTAGACACACTTTTTCTCATTCAATTGAAAAAAAAATTAACAAAAAATTGCACTTGTAGTCACAAATTTCCATACCAAATTTAATATATTTGTCATTTCGTTTTTGAATTATTCTTTAAATAATTCTGAAAGCACAGACCTACAGACGGTCAATTCTTTGTTGGATTTGTTCAAAATTAAATAGATGTTTACACTATAGATGTACAGAACACTATCTGTGTGCAGAATTTTATCTATTCAATTCCTTTCATTTTGTAATTATCGTGTTAACTAATATTCGAACAGCCGGACAGACAGAATTTCTCTTCACGGATTTTGTTTAAAATTTAACAGAAATCTACAAATTTGGTATGAAGACTGTATGTCAAATTTTATCCATCTAGCTTAAAGCGTTTTTGAGTTGTTTTTGTCACATACAGATAGACAGAAATTTTCCAAAAATGTGTTTTACAAATTCAGAGAGGTCTAAAATGTGGGGATACTTCAAAATCTCGAGTTCGAATTTTTTGGCGATTACAATATTTTCTCTGTACTTCATGCACAAGAAAGCAATAATAATAAATTTAGCCAATCGAGTTTCTTTCTTAAAATATAATAAAATTAATGTTACTTATTTTAAAACTACATAAGGACTACTAAAATTTTCTTAAAGCACTTAATTGGTGGCATCTAAATACAGTACTTAGATTCTGCTTTGAAAATGATTCCCAAAACTTTACAACGTATATAATATATGACAGCGGCAAAAATATTTGCATATTTCATGGTTCATCATTTAATAAATTGAAGTTAGATACTCTTAGATGTTAAACTCGGCAATTCTGCTCTATAACTGTGATGTTTGAAAATAAAAATTATTCCAAAATTTACTTACATATACACTGTATAACCCCATCCTTACACCTTTTTTATTATAAAATTAATTTCCTTTCTTCTTGAAATTATTATACTGGTATAAAAATATCTAAATATTTTGAATCATTAATAAAACTAAAAATCAACCTCTCAGACCCAACCAGTGACCCGATTTTGCCAATTTTTATTTTATATGAAAACTCATAGTCCCTAGCTTTGTTATCATTGATCCTTGCACCCACCCCTCATTTTCGGAAGAAAATTCAAGAATACGAACTTCATTGTATATGATCACATGGAAAAAAATTTCGACAGGTACTCCCAACTACAATCATTGCACCGATTTCATCAATATATATTGGATACGAAAATGTATGATCCCTTGATACTTCCTGAATGGTCGCCTGCACTCACTCAGAGATTTCAGAGATATTATTAAGGGTTGACGGTTTTTTAAAGTAAATTTGTCACATTTGAAAACCGGTTTTAATTTATTTTTTAAATTAAGAAAACTAGTTTTCCGAAACTCCTGGATATTTCTCTTTAAAAAAAATTAATTTTATCGGTTGGGACCGATTTGTCTACCAGCTGAAGATTTAGGGCGAAGTGATGCCAATTAATAACAAATGAAGGTATATTTGAATTTCTGTTAAATGAATAACAAATTTAAACACTGAAAGAAGTTTGAAATTATCATGTGCTTTAGAAGAACGAATTCAAGAAAGAAGACAAGTAGAACTCTTTTGCTGTGCTTGCAAAATCACAAAACATTTCTAGTTTAGTATAATATACTTTCTTTAACTTCAAAAACCGAAATTGTCATGTTATCTGGAAAGATATTGTCTAGAATATTTCCAAATTCTTATGTGGAACCGATGAATAGCAAATCGAAGAAACTACTCATCAGAGCAATACTTTTTTAAAAGACGCCATGGAAAATTCAATTCATAATTTCTTGAAGACCCTGAAGAAAAACATAGAAATCCAAATATACTGAAAGCAGAATTTTCATTATTTGAGGCAACGAATAAAAGAACAAAAATCTTAGATTTGTTATTTGATGCCATGAAAACTATAAAACCAAACTCAATAGCTAGTGATCGAGTATTTTCAATTTCAGGCAATATTGTGTGAAAACACAGCCACCATTCAGTGGATATTTTATGTTTTTTAAAATTCTATTTTCTTAGGAGAAATTGAAACTAGTGAAAATTATATAAATATTATTTGAAATTTTTGTTTGAGTTTTCATTATTTTGTGCAAGTAATATTTGTATGTAATCCTTAATTTTTTTATATTTTGATTTTGATTTTTTTTTTTGTTACTTTATATAAATGAAACAAAATATTCTTCCATATTCTATTTTTTGACAAAAATTCGAAAACCGGCTGAAACTGTTTTTTTAAAATATTGAATTTTAAAACTGGTTTTTCAAAAAGTCGGATTTTGTATAAACTCTAGATATTACAAATTAAAATTTTAGCTGAGCTTCAGCTTCAAATTAAGATCAATTCTGTAAATTTTCTTCTTCCCCACTTTGCAAAACTAGCTAACCAATCAAAGTATTCTATGTTTATTGTGCCTGCAGATTTTAAAATAAAATTTTCATTTAGATTGCACAACGGGTCACCAAGTTACAATTAAATTGGCTTAAAACTGATTTGAAGAATTTTATGATTATCCTATTTATTTTAGGCAATACGTTATTTTCATAAAATATAATGTTGTATTCATCTTCATTTCTACAGATGCGCTAACATTTGGGAAGAAATTAATTGTAAATTATTTTGCTCGTTTTAGTTAAAAAGGAAAGTAATATATTATCATTTGAAATGCCGTTTGACACGAATTAAATAAATCATTCTATATTATTTTTCAAAGATATCATTTTCTAAACGAAAAACCCTTTATAAATAATAATTTGTCGTTATAGTTCAAAGTTAAAGATGTGATTACAATGTCGATTATATCTTAAACCAAAATGACTGTTTATTAGAAAACAATTATTATTTTGCTAAAGAATACTATATTCATCAAACTTAAAGTACAAATTTAAAGACAAATTTGACAAGCTGTCAAATTTTGTCAAGTTATCAACAAATTTGTCAATTGATTTCAAAATGGCATACTATATGATACATTATTATCTATATAATGAATATTTTTGTTTAAAGAAAAGATATCTTAATCGTTCATTTAAGCCCTTGCGTTTTTAATTTTGTAACAACAATTGAAAAAAATTGTTAGAGTATTGGTTACACACACACACACACACACACACACACATATATATATATATATATATTCATTCTATACATTCTTTATTATCTAAAGAAAATGCATGATACAAAAAAAATTATTTAGAGAGTGCATTTCAAAATGATGTCAAACATATAAAAATAAAATCAATAAAAATTGAATTAGAAGAAATTATAAAATATATTAAATACTTAATAACTCTATTCAGCCAATCCAAATATATTACAAAGTGCAAAGGTCATGAAGTCGTGAAATCTGAACCTTAAAACCATTAAAAACGTGTAAGAGGTTAAATAAATAAGAAATATTAAAAATACTTCACGAATTTTAAAGTTGAATATAATCAATCTCAAAAATATTAACATTTCAAAACCAGAACAAAACAATGATAAAATCATTAAAAACTTATAAGAATTTTAAAAATTAAATGCATTTAAATTTCAAAAAAAATTTGTTTTGAAAGCAACATTTTTTGTGTGTGTGTGTGTGAAATCATTATTTCCTCGTTATACATCAATCAATTTTAACACGTTGCAATAAAATTGAACAAAATATAATAAGATAGGCTCCAAAATTAGCAAGCTAACAACGCTAATATCATCAAATCAGCTGTTGCATTTATATCATTTCCTTTAAGATATATTTGCAGATACTCAAATAATATTCTAGAGAGTAACTTATTAAAACGAAGTAGTTCTAATTAACATAAAGCTGCTTAGATAATCAAACACAGTAGATTCCATCAAGCTTTTTTCATTGACTCTTAAATGTCTTTTTTTTTCACATTTACATGGAAAAGAAAATACTCCTCATCTCGAATACTCGTACAACCAAGTGACATCACTATGAAGTCAGTGTGTCGCCGTAGTAGTGACGTAATGATGTTGTCGTTAAATAAATGCTTCGTCATATTTCATCTACGGCTAGTGGCAATGGACTGTGAGAAAAAACGTGCTCCTTTAACTTGATCTATTTTTAAAATCTATAATCTGCATTTGGGCCAAATTAAGCCCACTAAATGTAATTAGGAAATGCAATTTTCAGCCACTTCCCTTTCTTCTTTTAAAAAAAACCTAAAACTTTTAAAGTGATTTAAAATTTATTTTTAAGTAACAAATGTTATGGCAGACTAGAGTAACAATATATTTCATTGTGGTGATTTACAAGAGCGCTTGTTTCTGTATCTTACACATAAAAAAACATTTCAGTTTTAAATTTGCAAATAAATTTGAAAATTAATTTAAATTTGTTTTAATTTATTTGCAAATAATTAAAAAAAGCCAAAAGCATTGTAAAACATTTTTTAAGATAATTTAAATAATCTGATATAAACTTTTTCAAAGTTTTTGACATGTGAATGAGTCTGTCAGTTTTCGAAAATTGTTCCATCAGTGAATTTGATGACATGAAATCCCTAACAGTAATTTCTCTGAAATTTAAATGAATTTGAAGTTGAAGGAGCTTAATTGTATGGTCCTTTTAAATTAAATGGAAATGAAAAATAAATTGATTATATCTAAGTTACTGCAAAACATTTCTGAAACTCTCGTGCCTTTTCATAAAGTTGGAAGCCCCCTATTCATTTGCCTACTTGATAGTCTGATTCTGATGTTGTTATAAGATGGCCGTTTTAAAGAGATCAATATTTTAATCATATTATATCATACAATACGAAAAATGCATATGATAAAATTATTTTTATATATTTTAATAAATTATATATCTAAATAATTAAAACGCATGAAAATTTTTAATGCCTCACGTTAATCACATTATACCAGGAACTACGGAAAATGCATGCCGTAATTTCACCGATTTCATACACAAAACTATGCATTATCGGTTTTCCTTTTAATTATATAGTAAATCATTATATTAGTCAATCAATGACAGGCTCTAGGAAATATCAAACGTTCACTCGAGCAATTTCCTCCAGATGACCACTGAAATGGTTTAAAGTCATATAAAATTTTGATATTTAAAGCTTATAATTCTATTAATTAAAGTAACAAAATTTTTTTGTGTGTAAAGCAATAATAAATATGGCTAATAGAATTAGACGATTTTGTAAAAATCTAAATTGAGTGGTTTTTACAACAATGTATTTATGAATTCAAAAACGTAATTATAATTTTTTATGTCATTTAAAACATTTTTTTATTTAAAATCTATTTCTAATGATTTAGAAAACTAGCGTTTGAATAACAGTAAGAAAAGACACACCTTATAACTTAATAGCATTTAGCAACTTTCTAAAAATGTAAATACAAAACAATTTTCAAAATTTCGTTTTTGTTACAACAAAAATTAATTCAAAGTTATAATTTGTTAATAAGAAGTATAAAAATTAGTTTTTAGAATAATTTGTATTAGATATATGTAATTAATTAAATGAATGTCCAATGAGGTCAATTCCTATGGCGTCAGGCCACGTGATTAAGGTAACTCCGCCTACTACCGAAAGAGGAAACTTCATGTTGCCCAGTGCGCATGCGTTTGTCATCTAATATCGTACTCTCCTTTTGTTTACAGTTTACCCAAACAAGTGCGTTCTTATTTAGTTTCTAGTTGTAATTACGTGATTAAGAAAAAGAAGATGATGATTATCAAATGAAATATTTTTCAGGTGTCTATTTTGCAATTTTAGGTTATTAAAAGTGGAATCTTTTAGAATTATTGGGAAAATGTTTAAACCGTCTTTCTTACATATCTTTTTAGGTTTAAAATTTGTCCAAATACTAATGTTCATATTTACAAACTAAATAATATTAAGAATTAATAATGACCGGGTGAGTAACTTCATCGATACTAACTAAATATATTATCTACATATAAATAATTGAATTTCCGTTTGTTTGTTTGCCTTATACAATTCCATGTCCCTTGAGGGAATCAAATGAAATTTAGTACTCTAGTTCGTTATTTCTACAAAAATTAATTACATTACTAAAGACTTCTACCCTCCTCTTAAGGGGTTAAATCAGGGTTAAAATATTTAAAATTCTCCCACTATACCCTTTGAATAAATTACCGCACAAAAATTATTTTTATATCATCTTAAAATTGCAAAGATTAGTTTTATAGTGATAATTTCCTTACCATGCTATTATTTCTGATTTTTTATCCATTTTTAAAAGTTAATTTAAATGTAAATTTTATCAATTCCCTTTACAATTCGAGAAATATTAAACTTGTATCATTCGCTCTCTTTTGCCAATGTTGAAATGCATTATTTCCATGGAACATTTTTACTTCCACTTACGTAGTTTTTAAAACTTGAATTTAGATTGAATTTTTTACATATCTTTTTCATAGCATTTTAAATTCCACCTTTTAAAACTATTGCAGTTTCTTTAACTGCTTGACTTATTTGGACTCATATTTAAGCAATTTTAAAATTTTAATGAGTCGGATTAGTCCATGCGTCTTTTTTTTAATATTTTTCAAGCTTTAATTTATTCAATAGAATTTTAATTCACTCTATAAGTTTGCTTATATGTTCAAAATCCAACTGTCAAATTTTGAATGTTTGATTAAATTTTACAGAACATTCGAATATGAAGACTTTTTTTTTTACATACATATAGAAAAATATTTACAAGCAGAGTGATGGGTATTGAAGCTGGTAAATTCATTGAATGTAAAAATATTTTAAATCTGGCTTATTTCAAAGCCGCGTTTATCAATAAGTGATCGCCTAATGGCGCCTCAAAAATCTGGCATTTGTCCATAAAACAAAATGTTAAGTGTTTGAACTTAGTAATAAATATTTTCAGGCAAAATTTGCTAATCGATAACTATAAATTTATTATTGAATAAGCTAATGGATTACTGATTCTTAAGATGTTAATGAAAACCAGAATAATAAATGTCGATTATGTTGCGTTGCCGTAGTTGAAAGTAACAAATAACAGGAATGAAGTAATTCTATCACAAATTCGCTATAATTGGAATGCTTTGGAAGCTATCGTAATGGGTGGCAAAATCCAATGAATACAATGCAGTTTGATTTTAAAATTATATGCTGATGTTCTTTTCACGTATTTACAGACTTTTGGAAAAAAACACTTATAATTCCTAAGAGCATGGTTAAAGTCGTAAAAATTTGGTTATAAAGTTTATAAAAAGTCGTCAAGAATAGATATAATTTGCATGTTGCAAAAGTGCGATAATTATAAAATAAAAAAATCTCGAAAACACCAAACGATATTTTCGCAATTCTTTGTGATAAAAATAAGAAACCAACGATAAATTAGTTGCGCCATTTGAAAGTCTCCGCTAATTAAAAGTAAGAATCCAAACGATAAGTATGTAATGCTATCTGAAGACGATGTCATTTCGGAGAAGCGCAGCTAAACAGTATTTTTTTTTCTTGCTGTTAATTTTTGTAAAACTAAGTTTAAATGCTTTTTTCAAAATTGTAAGCAGGCGATAAATTTTTATTTCAAATGTATTTATATTTGACTCTATTATGCAATGTTACACTTTGAAACATACATTTATTTTTTTAGGGGCGTATGTATATTTCTTTGCCTAAGTGTACTGGCTATATTGCCGCATTGAAAAAAGACAGTCGAATCGCCATGGCCGAATGGTCATGGCACTGTTCTCATGATCAAGAGACCTGGGTTCGAATCTTGCTAAAGACAATGCTATTAATAGTATATATAAATACTTAATTCCTTGATTTTTTGTTTACCTTTATTTCATGTTCAGAAGATTTATCAGTTACTGTGTTCTGAGTTCATTTAATAAATTGGTTTAGCTCTACCTCTTCTGTGTGTCATTGAGTTCTATACTATAGTTCTACGTGACAATATTTTACTTTAATAAAGATACTTATATTAGTATAAACAGAAAATGATGAGAAAATGAAATAACATTTAAGAGTTAATAAAAGTTATTAAAATTAGAGAGAAAAAACTAAAATTTTCTTAGATTTAGCTAGTCAGTTAGCAAAACTATTGCTTTTAACTTAAAAAGCCTCCATTACAGGATGGTCAATCTAATTAGAATGTAAACTGAAAGAGATATTTTTTTGAAACTTTTAGTATATTCTCTAATAGTGAATCGCATGACACTGGTGAACAATAGTTAAGGAAAAACCTTATTTTTGTGACGTTTTTCAAATGTTTTTTTTTTCTGATTAGCACTTATTAATCGCTGAATAAAACATAGGACTAGAACACCGAATGTATATTTTGTGGGCCTTTTTTTTTATAGTCGATTGGAATCAAAATTTTATTTAGAACTAAAATTGTAATAATAAAATCATGTACTGAATTTCATAAATCCAAGTATTTCTGTTTCTGAGTTATCGTATTTACATGCTTCTAAAGCTCGAGACTTACAGATACTTAATTCTTTGAAAGATTTGGTTCAAAATTTAACATATATCTACATTTTAAATGTTTAATCTGTGCACTGAAATTTTTTCCACCTAAAATTCCTTTGTGTTGAAACTATCATGGTAACTTATATTCAGGCAGACATACTTTCTCCAAATGAATTTTGCGCAATATGTCATAGAAGTCTTCCATTTTGGCGTAAATCTCAAATATCAAATTTCATACGTCTAGCTTAAAACGTTTTTGAGCTTTCGTGCTCACAGTCAAGCTAAGCAACAAAAAGACATAGCTCCAAAAATTTAGTTTACAGACTCAGACAGGTCTTGAACTTGGAGATGAATTCTAAATCTCGAGTTCGAATTTTTTTTGGACATATTTGCATAGATTATTCGAAAAAAAAATCATTCTTAGTCTCCCTGATATGACAATAGAATCATTTTTATATCAAAAATAAAATAATATACAAGGAAACATCGCTTAACGAGGACAATTCCTTCCCAAATCTTACTTGGTTCCAAACATTTGTCCCGAAAGAAACCCCCTAGGAATCCATATAAGATGGAGCAACACATTCCATTACGGAAAAAAAAAATAGTAAAGCAAATTCAAAATAATATAATTTATTATTTATAATGCATGTTTATGTTACAAGGAAATTGTCTAAGAGACATTTATCTTTGACCACACTTCAAAATTTGGAGATAATGAAACAGAGCATTTTCGTTAAATCAATTTGTATCACAAATCTCATGTCCATCATATGAATTATCTGAACGATGCTTCTCAACATACGATGCAACAATTTCCCAAGCTTTCAACCACTCCCTTATTTCACTGGAAGAGTGTTGCGTTGTTGCATCTATTATTTCCCCCTCACCTGATAAAAACTCTTCCTCGTCTTTTAACCGCGACACAAAATGCAACTGCAAAAATCTTTCGATATTTCTGCCTATGTTCTTCCAGCAACACTTCGATAACGTTGCTATCCACCTATAATTCCAATAATCTTGGACAGAAACTGATTCTCGTCGATTAAGGCTCAATAGCCACTTCGTAAAATCCCTTGGAGTCGCATTCAACAACGCTACCCAACCAAAACTTCAACAATAAAAATATAAGGGTTTTCTTCAAACAAGCACTCAATACAGGCTATTAAAAGGCAAGCCAGTATGTGATGTTACGGTGTCTCCTCACTCACTCATTCTGCGAAACATTTCTCGTTAAACGAATCATTTTTTTTTTTTACATTTTATTTTGCTAGCTTTTCGATTCCCTTTTTTACATTTTATTTTACATGTTATGTGAATCACTCGCAATGAGTTGCTCGTTAAGTGAAGTTTGACTGTATCAAAGTTTCTTATCTACCTTTCTTGTCTCTGCGTCCTTGGTGACAATGCTATCTATCTTTTTATCATACTCAAATCAACTTGTCTCATGTCGTTGATATGGGAGCTCGCCTCAACACTGAAGACGATCCTGTTCCTAAAATCAACATTTTCCAGGAATCCCAACATGTTTATATTGAAAACCATGACGAAGGTTTTTTTCATCTTCAAATCCTACATATGTTCCCGCTTGTAAGGCTTGAATTTCAAATTCTTTACGAAAAAAGATACCATCGTATCACGAAAGATGCTACTATTGCATTTTTAAAAAAATCTTTAGTGTAGTACCTTACTTATGGTATAGAAAAGATTCTAATGTCGCATTTATAGGGCTAAAAAATTTTTTTTGTTTTAAAAAAGATACATTTCTCTTTTTGGAACCTGGTACTTTATGTAAATGAAAGTAAAAGCTCCATCGAGAACCTTTCTGCCTTGACTAAATATGTTAATACATCTATGTATCCTATTCCGATATCAACAAATAATAAAGTTCAATTTCAATTAGCGGAAGAGGTCTCCCCGAAATTTCTCACACATTCTCGTATGAAGATGTCCTTCCGCATAAAATTGTGGATCATGGGTAAGACCACGAATGCGACGAGTGCTCTGATTTTTATGTTCAGATTTCCACGCATGAGAGTTGTGTGTATCCGTAAAATAAAGCAAAACGCAATGTACTTTGGACGCCTATTTATTAGTCGAACTGAAACCAGAATTTAACACTGAGTTTTAATTGTAGTCACAAGATCCGGTCTATTTATTTAAACATTTGCTATTTTGAGCTATCGTGTTCACATGCATAAGAAAATACAGACCGATAAACGATCACTTCATTCAAGTATTTGACTTTAAAATTTATACGAATATACATTTTTAATGTTACAACTGTGTACCAAAGTTTATCTATGGAGTTCTTTACGCTCTGTAGTCATCGTGCTCATTTGTACTCGGACAAACGGACGTCCTCTTAACCGATTTCGTCCCAACTTTGATAGAAATCTACGGATTTCACATACTAATTTTTGTGCAGAAACCACATGCCAAATTTTATTTTATTTTCTCAAAGCGTTTTGGGTTATCGTGTTCATAGAGAGATAGAACGATGGAGATAGACAGACAGATGTAATGTTTGTCCAAAAATGTACTTTTCTGGTCTCATAGAAGGTCGGAAACGTGGCAGTACCTCTACATCAGAGGTAGAATTTTTTTTAAAAATTATTCTCTCACTACATATTTGTATATGAGAAAATAAAAAAGAATATAAGAAAGAATTTTTAATGCCAATATTGAAATAAAATTCTCTTTGTTATTTGATAAATTGAAAAATATAAATTTCATTCAGTCTATTACAAATTACTGCTCCTGCAAATTAAAAAAAGTAATACTACGAAATAAAAGTGTAAGGAAAACATCCTTCTCTGGAGTTCATATCAAAGGAAAGCAACTTTTTTCTTTTTAATTCCTAATTTCATCTTTGGTAAAAAAACACACGATTGAATGTTTTGATGAATGAGGAACTTAATCATATAAAAAATATTTTACAGATTGTGTATTAAATCAAACTTTTAAAAAAATATTAAAAATAAAGAAAACAATTTCATTTCTGCATAATTGTTTTTATTATTTAAAACGTTTTTTATAATTTTAAGATAATGCAAAAACCCGTGTTTGAAAGATAATAGTTTTGAAAGATATGGTTATCAATTCCTTCACTCATCTAAGCCTTCTATTTTCGTGGTCGATTGAATTTTTTTTGCTATTTCTTAATATCTTTTAAATCTGGTTTCCTTTGGCTGAATGTAATTTTGAGGGACATGCCGACTCCTTTTCTGAGCATTTTTAATGATATCTTGCTTTTCCATTAATTAGACAAAAATTAAAATTTATTAATTGAATTAAGTGCAATAGTAAAAATCTTTAATGAAACAATACGAAATGTGTGTATATAGACTTGCTTACATTTAACTTCTGCAATTCAGAAATAAGTAAAAAGAGTGGATTTTTTGCCACTTACATTATCATTATATATTATGGAAACAACTCTTTCCTCCAAAATATTTCTTGTTATGCAAAAAACTTATGTTTCTAAAAGAAAAAGTTACACTATAGTTGTGCAAAATGAATTTATAAGAACTGGAATCCGTTATAAATCCCCATTTTTATAATTAAATAATTATAAAAATGAAATAAATAAAATCATAAATTCTAAAAATCTTTTTTTTTTTACTCAGGGAAAAAAATTTCTCCTGAAGGCAAATAATAAATTGAATAGTAAAAGAAACCGTAGCAGTTTGTAAACTATGCGAGAGCAGATAGCCGGTAATCGAGTTCCTGGTAAAAATGGATATTAAATGCGGGTTATTAAAAGGTCATAAAAAAACTATTATGCTTTCGAATTCCAACGAAGATGATGAATGCAGGAAGTTATGTGATCGTTAAAAAATTATATCTCGATGTTAGATCCCTCTCCCCCCCCCCACCACTCTGTTATAGGTGGAGATTCATTAAACGAAACATTACATTAGTGTTCACCTTTTAGGTACATATCGAATAAGAACTGCAAGATTTGCAAATCATTATCAAGACAAGACGTCTTGAAAATTTCTGATGATTGAATGAATTCTGTGACTAGAATAATTTTGATCGAAATAAATCTGAAAGTGATATTTAAGAAGTACGATCGTAAATAAACTTAAAAGACAAATACACATGCTGATGAAGTGGAGGGGGGACTGAAATATGCATCTTATCATTACTTTCTTGCCGCTGAAGAGAAAAAAATAATTAAAATTAGACGATTTTTCCACTCATTAAAACAAATGTCTTTTGTTTATTTTTCAATAAAAGCTATAACTTTAAAAAAAATTGCAGTTATTAAACAGAGGGTTATCCAATAAAGGTCTTACCCTTATTACTTCGTATAACATTTTGGACTTAAGGCAAGGTCAAAAATATCTTGCACGCCATTGGTAAACGATTGGTTTGCCTTTTTACTGAACCTATCGCCAAAATATATACTTTGAACACCTCTTTATCGATCGATCGACATTAAAAATTTGACGCTGAATTACGATTGTAGTCTTCAGACAATATACCTAATTTCATTGATTTAAGCCATTGCGTTTACATACATATGAAAGCACAGACCGACAGACAGTTTTCTGATGAATTTAACTCAATAGTTGATATCTATATTTTAGATGCTAAACATGCCTGTTATATTTTATCTAATAGCTCTTTGCAATTTTCGAATTCAATTGTGTTTGAACAATTGGACAGACACATTTCCTTTGAATTGGTTTTCGTCACAATTTGAAAGAAATTCATAACTTTGTTTTTAATTCCATGTACCAAATTAAGACTTCTTCTGAGTTAATATGTTCAAATATATGCAGACTGACAGAAATAATGCTAAAAATATATTTTTCAAACTCAAAGAGATCTAAAATACGGGAATTCGTCAAAATCTTGAGTGCAAATTTTTTGACGATTACAAAGAGAAAGAAAGATTTTGAATCATTTTAAAATTCCAAAAATTATGTCTTTAGCCATGAATTATTATTCCAAAGCAAATTTATTCCATTTTTAATCTATTCCTTAAAAAAAAATACTTTAAATATAAGCCAAGCACGTTATGCTTGTACGAAAAAAAAAGTTAGCTTTTATAAACGTGTTGTCATCACGTAGACAAAAGCGCAAATTGAAACATTAAGACATTCACTCTAATCGAGGTAGAACAGTTAATTAGTAATATGCATGTACATCTAACAAAAAAGTCTAAATGAAGTAAATAATTATATTTTATGTAGTTTAAATCAGTATGCTCTGATTAATTACAAAATTTGAATTTTCATACAAGTCTTCACTCCTAAGAATTTTATTTAATAAAATATGCGTAAGACACTTATAAAAAGGAATTCCATACTTTTGAGACAAAGATTAATTTGAATTAAGAAAATCTGAATATCAAT
Organism: Argiope aurantia; assembly: GCA_026543865.1. NCBI lineage: Eukaryota > Metazoa > Arthropoda > Arachnida > Araneae > Araneidae > Argiope > Argiope aurantia. The sequence continues at coordinate 258,043 of JAPMOR010011282.1, forward strand.
ATTTAAAAAAAACCCTTTTGATTTTAGACCACTGTATTGACTGTTTCAAGGAAAATACATGTATCAGCGCCCAGAGTTTATTAAACGCTGTTTGGCTTAAAATAATAATATTCAAACTTCATAACTCGGTCAGATTTCGCCGAAGGAAATTGTGACGTTTGTTTTTACTTCAAAGTTGGGATGTCAAGAATATTTTATGGAATATTATTCATTGAATTGAAGAATTGTATAAAATCTGGATTTTTTTAGAAGTACATTTATTGATTGAAATAAAATTAAGTACTACTTTTTTGCGCTATTAAGCTCTTGTTAAAATTAGAACTGAAAACTGAATTTTATAATATATCGGAGAAATTTTTTATAGAATAATTCTTTCACGTATATAAATTATAAAACATAATTATGTAAGGCATGGAAGAAATACTTCAATGTTGAACGATTTTATTTTCTATAATCATATTTTTGAAAGAAAAAAAATGCTTGGTTTCAGTAAAGAAACATTTTGTATTTACGTACTTTATCACTTCAGCTTTAAATGAAAGATGGAAATTTTGCCTCAATGACAGAAAATTAGAGATATGCATAGTTCAATGAATAGAACGGACTCTTCCGATATTCTCCTAAAGTAGTATGAATTAATTCTATGACTGTCAAAATCTGAAACTTAAAAATATATTGTTGAGGAAGTTACATAAGTCACAAAAAATTATTTATTGAAGCTTTTATTGATAATTAATTCTGGCGAACTGACTGGTAGCCAAAAGCATCTAGTTATTATTTGTAATTTCAGAAAATAAACCGCGCGAGCTTCCGTTATTCAACACTTCTGCTCTATTACGCAACAACTGAAATCTATTAACCCATCAATATAATTAGTAACGAATTCTGTTATAATTGAAATTAGCTGAAGAAGCCCAGTTCGTTTAAAAGAATAAAAAGCATCAGTGCAGCTCGTACAAGCATGAAATTATGTATCTCTTCCAATGGAATGACGTCAGTTATTTCAAATTATTTCCTATTATTCACAGTAAATAAATTTGCTGAACAATCGCGGTAAAAAAAGTTTTACAAAAATATTGAATATATATTTGGAAAATCAATGTAGAGACTGAGAATGCAAAAAGTTGTTTAAAAACTGATGAAAGTGTGGGTGAAAATATTTAAAATTGTGAATCTGTTCGTCAATTATTAATCTTCTACGAATGCAGTTTTGATTAAATTATTTCGTTTCGCTGAATTTTTGTACCTTACATAATGGAGTCTTCATTCCATTATGTTCCTTTTCTTTCCTGCAAATTATCATTTTTATCTTTGATGAATTATTGTATCATATTTATTCAGAAGGATATTTTGCTAGTAATTACATTGAATCCATTCGCGTCACGTGCTTGAACATTAAAGGAAGCATTTACTGCATTTATATATAAATGAATAACTTTTTAGAATGTCATGTGAAATTTACTGGGTTATCCATATAAAACGCAATCTAAGAAACCAGTGCATTGAACAAGCGAATGCAATATATCCTTACATTGCAATTATTACAGAATTTCGGGGCTTAATATTCGGACGGCTGTCGTTTGTTTAGTTACATTAACATGCCGTTTGAAAGCAACTCTAGTGCTATTTTGGAACTTGCCTGATAATTTTGATCAGCAGTCAAATGAAGAGAACGACATCAGAACTGGCATCCTCTTTCATACTTCCGCACCACACCAATGGGAGGACACAAGAAGTCACATTTAACCCTTTCACTACTGAGCCGGGTCAACTACCAAACAAATTCCATCCTGGTGTATCGGTTTTTATTTCAAAAGAGAGATGCAAAATATAAAACTAAGACATACTTAATGATAACTCGTTTTACATCCTGCACTTCTCGTTATATACAGAAATTGGCCAGGATAGAATTGATATGGCCGGTTGGTCAGGATAAATGTTAACGTACACTAGACCCCCATGCACAGTCGCTCTTTAATAGAATAGTGTTTCGATCATGCAGTCCTACGGCACGGAAGCTGATATCTTACCACTAGACCATGAGGCCTGATTACTAGTTGTATCCTAACAAGATTTTGCTAGAAAGATTGTGTTGCAGCCTATTTTCTTGGACATCAAATACAATTATTTGTATATTATTAACTGAGTTACAATTGGGTACTCATTTTTTAAAATTCTAGATAAAGAAAAAAAAATTCAAAATTTTATTTTCATAAAATATAGTGCGGCATTTCTACGTTGATTTTTAATGCAGCACATTATCATATAGGTATCTTAAAATATTGCAGAGCATGTAAGCTTTGAGAATTAAAATAAAAGCGCTGCTGTAGGGGTAAAACCATAAACCTGTTTCCTCATTAAAAAAGAGATTCTTGTTGCAGAGTTGTTCCCTTAAATACAGGTATACTAATCATTTGGTGCACTTAATTTCAGGTCACTAGGTCGCGTTGTTGTTGTTGATTATTGCTTCAAAATCCGATTTGTGTTTTGTAGATTTAATCTTGCATTTAAAAATAAAATTTCTCCAAGTGGGTAAGAATTTTTCGCTTCAGTTTGGTAATTTGTAACAAATATAACAATGTTTTTTTTTTTTTTTTTTTTTTTTCATAATGCACTTCGTTGCAGTTAATCACTGGGGGTAGATGGGGAAGACTTAGGGAACAATTGGTTACATTATTTATATCTATATATTCAAGTGTCATAAAACATTAAATCTATGTAAATACAATTTAATTGTAAAACAAAGTTTTCTTCTAATTTTTGCACATTTTTAAAGCTGCTTTTTTTAAATGCAACAATACTATTGTAATAAAAATCAAAATGACGTAATACATTTGTATTTCACATATATAATTATTTCCCATACAATTTACGTTTTGAGAGGATATGTGCTGCTTTTTATAGATTCTAATAATTAAAAAATATAAAATAATATTAGTAGAGAATGAATGAAAGTTATAGGAATGAATGGGACAGTTAAAACATTAGTTTCCCATGCTTAAATTAAAAGTTATTAATCTGAAAGAAAGAATTAAAAATCAATAACTTATAAATAATAATAAATTCCTATAAAATGAGATATAAAAGGTTAATTAGAGCAGGAGTAACTTGAAAAAAGCTTAAATTCGGAAATTATTTCTGTTATTATTTAGCATGAATAAAAGCGTTTGGTAAAAGGTAATATCTGGTAAAAATTTCATTGAAAAATTCAATTTCCTTGGAAAAAAAGTAGCTGTGTAGTGGAAGGAAGATTTTCTTGCGATCGGCCCCACGTTGTGCGCCATTGTGATGGTATGTAGATTATTATGATCTGTGCAGGAAGCAACAGGACGAATGTTGTTGGAAACATTTCTTTAATAATCACATTCACATACTTAAACATACACTAAAACAAAGACAAGACATTCACACGCGCTGCTTCACAGTTCAGAATCACATCTCATTCTAATTACAATCGCAATACACTATGGGATGGCCTAATCATGCTCGCCATCTAGTATCTAAAAGAGAAGATAAGAGTAATGCAACTGCTACATCCGCCCCCTCTGGCTCCGACGACGTCCCGGCAAGGAGACAGAATCTGAATTGTAATGCAACTGCTACATCCTCCCCCAACACCAACGAAGACAGCCCCGGCGAGGTGGTGTGATTTTGGATATTTTCCCGGAAAATCGATCATTATCATACTATCTGATACTACAGTAACACTTAATTTGTTCTCCGAGTTTGGGAAGGTTTAAAAGCACGTATGGATAAATATATTTCAGCTGTAGCAATTGCATTACTCTTATCTTCTCTTTTGGATACTAGATGGCGATGCCTGATTAGATCATCCCATAGTGCATTGCGATTGTAATTAGAATGAGATGTGATGCTGAACTGTGAAGCCGCGCGCGTGAATGTCTTGTCTTTGTGTTAGTGTATGTTTAAGTGTGTGAATGTGATTATTAAAGAAATGTTTCCAACAACATTCGTCCTGTTGCTTCCTGCACTGATCATAATAATCTACATACCACCACATTGGCGCCCTACGTTGGGCGCCAATGTAGTGGAAGAAAGATTTTCTTGCGATAGGCCCCACGGTTTCACAGTTCAGCATCACATCTCATTCTAATTACAATCGCAATGCACTATGGGATGATCTAATCAGGCATCGCCATCTAGTATCCAAAAGAGAAGATAAGAGTAATGCAATTGCTACAGCTGAAATATATTTATCCATAAGTGCTTTTCTATCTGCCCAAACTCGGAGAACAAAATAAGTGTTACTGTAGAATCAGATAGTATGATAATGATCGATTTTCGGAAAAAAGTGTTGAAAATTAAATCTGAATAAGAGAAATAACACCAAGTGAAATAAACAAAAAAAAAAGCGAGAGTAACAATGAGCTGCTTGCTTTATCTGAAAATTCATTTAAGTATAATAATTGACAATTTTAGTTTTCCCCATTGTTTTTGGAATAACGACCATTTTGATACCAACTATTCTCAACGGTAAACATTTTTGTACTAGATTTTTTTTTTTTATTTCTTCCTCGAATTTGTACACATAGATGAGTACTTAAAGAAGTGTTTCGACAACCTGTTGTTTTCGCATAAGTTTAATTTCTCCCAAAATAAAGCAAATATCTATCTGAAATTTTTACTAGGCATAGGTAGAAAGCCTACTTAATTGAAACTGTAAATTTTTTACTCAAATATATAATAAAGCTTTAAATTATTTTCCAAATTTCCAAATTTTTATTTTAAAATTTGCTCCTGATGTAATTGCATTATCTTACCTCTACGGCTCATTTTACAGATTTTTTTAAAAATATTTATAACTTTCCAGTTTAAATTTTACTTTTTAGATTAATAGCTTTTTATTTAATTTTCATAAATATATTTCAATTCATACCTTCCTTATCTGGTCCAATATCCGAGAGTAAACATATTTGCATATTTTAGATGGCCAACCCAGCAAATTAAATCAATAAAATCACCCGTATAGATTATTAAGAAACTGTAATTTTGCTTCCCATCATGAATAATGTTATCTTAAGAAAGACTGTTTTACGATCAGCCCTGTGGATGCTGATCGTGTGCCGCATCAGTAATTTTAGAGTTTGGCGACAAACGTAGCGACCATTTGGTGACTTGGCGACGAATTTGGCGACAAAATGGATAATGCTGGGAACTTTGAGAATTTTCAAGATCCATCCGATAGGAACTGAGATACGCCCTGATATTCCTTATTGGCCCTGAAGGTTCTCGGCTCGCCTCCTGGGAACTATAAAAGGACAGCAGTCTCAAGTTGCAAGGTGTGGTGAATTGAAGCGTAGTCGGAGTCGTAGATAAGTAACAAGTCTTCGAGAAGATAGCGAAACCTGTTGATTACTGTGGAAGCAGCGTCGTGTAGTAGCTAGTTGTGAAAAGTAGTGAGTCGGCAGCTAAGGCGGGGAGACAGTGAGAAGTTCAGCCGTTGGAGAGACAGTAGAGCGAAGTTCCGAGGATCCCCTCTCCTGCTGAATTCTGTCTGACCGCTTTGTATGCTGTGGTCGATTACTGCTTGTGGGCTACTGACTGCTGCTGTGTGCTGTTCTGTTCGTCTCGGCTGTAAATATTTGTGGTCTGTGTGTTCGCGTTCTTTGTGTAAATAAACGTCGTCCTTGTTTTCTACTGAGGCCTGCTGATTGTGTTTTCACACCATACACCCACTACGAGACGAACCCAGTGAAAACAATATTTCCCCCCAAGATTTCATATTTTTCTAAATTAAAATATATTGGCAGATACTTGTACATCGACAAATTTCCAGTTTCATTTGTTCAAAAATTACCAAGATTGTGAATCAGTGACTGGAAAACGCAATAGGTTTCATATATTCGATATTTCCAACAACATTTATGATAAATGGTAATTATCTCTTTACATATTTCAGGCCTACAATCAAATGATTGTTTCACGTTGTGATAATGTTTGTTCATTAACATTTCGTAAATTTCTTGAGAATTTATCTTTCTAATTACGTTAAGTTTTTATTCCATCGACAAATAAATTATCGCTTCATGTACAGGACTCAAAAATCCTTTGTACAGGACTTTGTACCTTTGTAACTTTGTATCCTTTGTACAGGACTCAAAAATTACAATCTCGAGAACTTAAAAAAAATTCTTGCATTGTTTCAAAACTGGAAAAATAACTAAACTAAACCCGACTTGCAAAGTTGTTCTACTTTTGAAAAAAAATTATATGGTTTGTTCTCTTTTTATTTTCTCGTATACTGACTTCATAGAAAAATTACTGTAATCGTCAAAAAATTAGAAACCGATATTTTGACGAGGCAACAGGCATCAGATCTTCTGAATTCAATAAACACATTTTTCAAGTTATGTTTGTATTCTGCTTGTCAGTTCGTCTTGTTCCGTTCCTGTTTATTATAAAAATGATACATTCAGTGAAATACGTTTGGAAGAATTAATAAAAATTGGAAATCGAGTCTTTTGGAGTCTTATGAAAGCAGAAATTTGGTTATACTTTGAATCAGATCGATGAAATTTGGTATATGGACTTTACACGAAAATTTTGAGCGAAATCTATGAATAGAAAATGTGTCTGTCCGACTATTGGAATATAAGATAGCACAATGACTACAAAATAAAGAGAGCTAGATGGATTAAATTCAGTACATAGATTTAACATCTATATTGGAGACACTCTAAAATTTCGGCTTAAATACAACAGGAAATGTTAGATCTGTTGGTTTGTAGTTTTATAAATATGTAAATTCAGTAAGTGAAAAATATAGCGATTTAAATGAATGCAAAATTTGCCATGTGATTAAGCGTCCAAAATACCCATTCGTTTTTATGGTACTTGTGCAGCATCCCAGCAAGTAATATATAAAAAGAAAATATTCATCAAAGTTTGTAAGTAAGTAGGCTTTTTCCTAACTATTGTTTACTAGCAGCATGCAGTTAATAACGCTGAAGTTTATTTATGAGAAAGTATGCCAGAAAATTTCAGGTGACCAATTCCGCTGATTATAATACACATTAACATCATAGACATGCGGTTGTGAACGACGATGAAGATTTTTATATTGATCTCCACAATTTTGTCTGGTCACGATAACTGCAAACATAAAGAGCTAATAGATAAATTTCGATACACAATTTTCGCATCTGAAGCGTAATTGGGAATTTTGAACAAGATCCGTCACAGGATTCACCTTCTATTAGTCTGTACTAAAACATGTACGGAGATTTGCTGACACGAAAGCACATCGATTTAGATTTATGAAATATTGTGTTCTACCTTATTTGGTAAAATTATAGATGTGTGAAAAATTATGATTTCAAACAGGCGAAAAAAAAGTACCAAAAATGCATTTTCGGGTTCCTTCACCACACAAAAATATTCACATGCGGGACTTATTCTGTGAAAAAGTCAGAATTGAAAGGGAGTTACTTTAATTTTTTTAAGGGAAAAGAAATATTGCTTTAATTTTTCATTCATTCGTCTTGGCCCAGTCTTCCATATCTTTGTAATAAAACTCTGAACTTATATAGAACGAACTTTTCATTGTTGTTCACTTTTCTGAGATAACAAACTTTTCATGGGGGTTGGGGGTAACATTTTTTATTAGGGTTGCTGAATTTTATGGTAGAAATTTTTGAGGAAACCAATTTTATTGTTTTTTCCTCTTTTATATCTACTATAAAAATTAATAATTTCTTTTATAAAAAAAGCATACATTACTTTATCTGTTATAACACAACATGCAATATATTGTAGCAAAATGACTAAAAGAATGCATATTTTCATAAAAGAAAATTTTTAATGCTTACTGCAACAATTAATGCAATATTTATTGACTTGAAAGGACACATTTTGTATATAATGTAACGTAAAATAGCTGTAAAGCTGTTTTCGGAAAACATTTTCGTTTGAATCGTTACTTTACAGAAAAAAAATTCACAATTAATGAGAAAAGTTTAAAAAATAAATATACAGGAAAAATGAAAAAATTTCACGTAATATCTGTCATGCGATAATTTGGAACGAATCAATTCCGTTGCCATAATACCTATAAAAGCATTATGATATAAGGAAAAGGATTATTATTATTAGTTATTAAAAATAGTTTGTTCAAAGGTTTTCGCGTATGATTCAGTTAATAACAATGCGGGACTCAAAAATAAAAATGCACTTAATCTTGGAAAGATACAAAGCAATCAAATAAAAATGAAATATTGATTTAAAATCTGAAAATAAAAAGGAAACATAAAGCAAAATCAAATATTTTTTCCAACTGAGTAATTCTTTTTTTGCTTACAAAAACAAATTCGAATTTTTAAGATATGAGAATTGATTCCAAAGACGATTTTTTATTAAAGTATCCAGTTTATTTTCAATTCAAATTCCTAATTCTCAGAATTTTCATTTCATGAAGATAGTCTTATCAGCTTCGTATCGAACATTGTTGAAATCCTATCCTATTTTTATATTATTTAACTTCAATTTTGAGATTACAAATGTTTTCTGTTTCAAAAAATCAATTTCTCAAATCATTTCTGAACTTTCTGTTGTAATGGAAATTCTATCTCCATATTTTTTTAGACCTCCCTGAATTTGAAAGAAAATTTTTGGAATTAAATTGGTTCCTCTGTATCTCTCTCTATCCATGAGTCAAATTAATTAAAAAAGACAGCAATCTCGGGATTACTCGGAAGTGCAATGTTATCTGTGCGCTTCTAATGTAGATTTCTATCAAATTTGCAGACGTTTTTTTTTTTATTGAACATTTATAAATTCCCCGTGCAACACAAAGTATCACACGGGGCTTACAGAAGTAAGTATGTAACACGTTACAAAAAGAAAAAGAAGAAAATTTAACAGTTATGAGTGATTACAGATGTCAACAATAAATTTACAGAAATTTTTGAAAGCACTACTAGTGGAAATAAGTTGGTGAAACTCTGGAGGCCAATTTATATTCATGTCCTTGAGAGCCAGTCTTTGGATATGTCTTTCTTTAACAAACTTGGAATATAGAAGAAGCACAAGTTCAACATTTTCCTACCCACCAATATTACAATCGCAGGAAGATGACGGAAACAAATTGAATTTGTACAAATAACTTTTAAAGTTACCATGACCAGTTAGAAATTGGGTTATTTTGTAATTAGTATAAAAATGATGGCATGACAGTCTCTTATTAATAGATGGAAAAAATTTCTTTATTAAGCTCCCTTTATTTGAAAGGAGATATTCTTGATTCCAAGAATCCACCATTTTTTCTCTCGTAATCTTCTTATAAAAGGATTTAGGAATATTAACGTCAATGTCGATTTTGCGCTTAGTGGCAATTTTTGCAAGCCAATCGGCCCGCTCATTTCCACAAATGCCTGTGTGTCCACGAACAAATGCAAAAACTATTGAGAGATTTTTATCTTTCAGGCTTTTAATTTGTTTTTGGATTTCAACGATTATGTTGTTAGACGAAGAAATACACTTCAGAGAATCCAAGGATGATAGAGAATCGGTACAAATAAGATAGTCTGAGATTACACTATTTTGTTCAGCGATCCATTTGATGGCGAAGTTTAAACATAAGAGTTCAGCTACAAAAACTGTGCACTCATCAGGAATTCTGAATTGAAAGTGCTCGGATTCAATACCACTTCTGAAAATAACAAATGCGAAACCAACTCTACCATCAATTTTACTGCCATCAGTATAGCAAATAACAGGAAAAGCATCCTTGGTTTTATCACTAATTTGAATAACATTGATGGCGGTTCTCTCTGAGGGATGAGGGAGAAAAGATGGAGACAGAATATAATCATAATTAGAGATGTAGGAAGCAGAGAGATTTTCCTTATAGGCAATATTATGAAGAATAACGATATCAATTGGAGGGAAGCCAGAAATTACATAAACTGACTCGTAACTTATGGCACGATATCCGCTTATGACCCGCAAAAGTATTCTTCTTTGTATGCGTCGCATATATTTAGAATTCACTTTCCTTTTAAGCGCCGCACCCCAAACTCTAGAACCATACATTATGAAGGGTTCGATTCCTTGTTTATAAATGAGCGAATGTACGTTGGAATTTATACCAAACGTGTTGCGTGCAATCCGATTTAATCCACGCTGTCACATTTCTCTGATACGTAAATTAAGTGTTGCTTCCATGAAAATTTACTATCAAGAAGAACCCCAAGATATTTCATTTACTTTACCATAATCAAGGGAGCTCCGTCGAGATATAGCTGAAATGCTTCATAGCAAACGTTTCGTTTTTCAATAGCCATGACTCTGGTTTTTTCAGGATTAAAGTCTAATTTAAAACCTTTTGACCATTCGGAAGTGAGGTTCAAAGTTTCCTGTGCGTGTAGGAAAGTCGCTGGAAGATCCCTACCTTGAAAACAAATTACGATGTCATCAGCAAAAGCTATGATGTCACAGCAGGCCAGATTTTTAAGTTTAGATAGGAGATCATTGATAATGATATTCCAAAAAATAGGTCCAGATACTGATCCCTGAGGGCAACCCCTTTCAAGACGACGGATTGCTGAAGTTGAACCCAGTTGCATTTTGGCCATTCTGTCATTTAAAAAGTCAGCAACAAGTGAAAAAAATGTTAATCGGAATATCCGTTTTTTTAAGGAGATTCAGAATGCAAGGCCAGCATGCATTGTCAAAAGCACCTTTTATACCAAGAGAAACCAAGATTGAATGTAAATGTTTCTTTTTACCTCTCTGAACAATCTCATTCAAACGTAAAAGAGCGTCTTCAGTACTTTTTTTAAGGAGTAAAACCATACTGATCACAAGAAAGAAAGCCTCTACAACGCAGATACCAGCATATCCTGTTAACAAAAAGTTTCTCTAAGCATTTACCAAGAGCCGGAAGTAAGCTTATGCATATAAGGTTATCCAAATGGGGAATTCTAAATTCATTTATTTTGGGGATAAGAATCACCTGGGCAAGTTTCCAAGCTCGTGGAAAAATACCTGCATCTAGCAAACATTAAAAAGTGTATGAAGAAAAGAAGGGAATGCCAACGGTTTAATAATCACATTTGAAATAGAATCCGGACCAGGTGATTTATTTGACTTCAGCATAGAAATAACTGTATTAACTTCATCACAAGAAAAGGAAGGATCAATAAGGGAAGAATAAGCATTACACGCGGTCTGACGATATACTTTCTGTAAGTGATTGTCATTTTCCTCTGAATCAGAAGGAAAGAATTTCTGAAGAACAGCATTTATTGTCTCATCTAAAGAGGTGGTTATTTCTCCCGTGGGTAGATTAATACCAGTTATTTCAAATTTTTTCATGAATTTTCTTTTAACACCATTTGTTTAAACCTTTTTCCACATATTTTGAACATCAATGGTCAAAAGAAATTTCTTGCAAAAATCAGATTTAGCACCAGTAAGCCTTTGATTACAATCTTCTCTGTATTCAAAATATTTATCTTTATATAGCTCTCTAACAGTTGGATTCCTACAACGCTGAAATCTACGCCTAAAGGCAATTTGCAGCCTTTGGCGACCAATTTGTTCGCCAAGATAAATGGTTTTTCATACCGTTAAATATTAATGTGGAATGCAGAATTTTTAAAAATATTTAACTTTATTATTTGATGCCAAAACAACAACAACAAGAATTTAACTAAATAAATCGATTTAAATTGTAGTACATGCAAATTTTTAAAAAAGGAATGTAGTACGGAATAAAAGAGGATAGGATAAATAAATCATGCTCCGGAATTAATGCCCAAAGAAAGCATTTTTTAAAATTTATTTTAGTCTTGGCGATAATATGCGATTGAATATCTCGCTTATTCATTCTCATTCAATTGGATTTTTTCAAAACTTTAAAAATGAATCACATTTAAAAAATTTATTGAGAATAAAGATATTATAGTATACAGTTGAAATTTATATAATTAAAACAGTAATTTTTTGAATTTTTAAACAATGCAAAAATTATTTTTTAAAATAATAGCTTTGGAAGCTATGGTTATGAAGATATAATATCAATTACCCATCTGGCATTAATTAAGATTATTTTTGCGTTCTACTACACGTTGTTTGACACTTTTTCCATAATTTCTTTTCCGTCTTATTTTCCTCTGAGCGAATAAAATTTTTGGTGATCCTTTTCAGAGCATTTCAAATATTATTTTACAACTTCATAAGTTAGTGAAGTATGGAATTAAATACAGCTGTAGAAACGTTAAATGAAATCGTCTGAAGCATTCATCTATCTATTTGGTTACATTTAACTTTTGCTTTTAGATTGTGCTGCTCATTCAGTATCCCGAGACTACCACTTTTTGATGATTCTACTTCGCCAAGGGGTGAGACGCGAATGGACAAGCCAGTTCTGAAATTCTTTTTTAATCTTTCTACCTTTGAAATTGATTGTCGCATCATTAAATACTTTTTCGTACAGATATTTTTCGATGTGTATATGAGTGTCTTCACATTACCAACCGTACTATTTTATTTTAATTCAAAAATTGCATATTGATTGTTTATGTGATTAGTTTAAGTGGCATAAAAGTTTTCAGGAGCGGCACGAAGAATATTTTATGTAATATCAGTAAATGCAATTCCGATACTATCCACTATTGTTAATCTTAAAATGTTACCATAAAATTCAATAAAAAAATCACATAAAATCACACAATCACATAAAAGTTATTACTATTTTGTAAAAAAAAAAACAGTGAACTATCAAATTTTAAGAAATTGTTCATTTTTTTATCATAATTTAATGTTTTGGCTTCTTGCTGTAGATAAAAATTGCTCTAAAGTATTTTATTGTGAATTAATATCTTTTCCCGATAATGTTAAAGGGTTATCCTCAGTTTTACATCACCTAAGTCCGCGAATAATCCGAGTTCACCTTATTATTAAAGCATTAAATGTAATGCTAAATGTTCCTCCTTTCACCTCTATTTTGAATGAATAAATGCATCCTCACGCATGCATAAAAGCGCTGTGATTTCGAATCGGATAATAATATTAATTTTTGTATTTATTAGCAACCTTCAAAAAAGCCAAAATGTTTTCGTAAACTTGTACACCCTATTTAATGAACAATGTAATTGGAAGTATATATATAGGAGCAAAATATCTCTCTCTATATATATGTGTGTGTAAAACAACATTCACACAAACTTTTGAGCCCCGATTAAAGAGGACATCCTTATTACAAAAATAAAAGCAAAAACACAGCAGTTCAATAATGAACAAATATTGATTTCAGTTAAATAAGGAGAAATACTAGGAGTCATAGGAAAAAATAATCAAAATCATTAAAATAAAATATATGTTTGTGGAAAATATATCTATTATGAAATCTTTTTGAAATGTAAATCGCTTAATTTATAATGGCAACTTGTATTAACAAATAAATTGCAATTTATCTATATCTATACTTATAATAAAGCTCAATATGTGTGTGTGTGTGTGTATGTTGGCGCTCTACAGGCCAGACCGTTCAACCTACAGCTACCAAATTTGGCACATGTATAACTTGGAGGCCGGAAATGTGCACCTCGGGGTTCTTTTATAAAATATTTAATTAGCATTTTATTTATTTCAAAATTAAGCGAAATTTTGGCGTATTTCTGCAATAACTTCTGAAAATATCACCGCACAAAAAAGATTTTTACATGAAGTTAAAGATCAAAAATTTATCTTTTAAATGATACCAATGTTTTAACCTTAAAATTAAATTTCTATTTTTAATGAATTTTTAAATAAATATTTTAAATATATTTTCAACATTTTTTTTCGTACAAAATAAAAATAAAATTGAAGCTACTCGAGCACGTTTCGTATTCATGGGAAAAAATTAGCTTTTTTCAAAGTGTTGCCATCCATTTATTAAAGCTCAAATTAAAAATAAATTAAATCTTTTTGGAAATGAAATCTGCAAAAATATAATTTTCAGCACGTGTCTGTAGGAAATGAAACAAATATGAAATATTATTTTTTCTAAAAACTAAATTTAAGAAAAATTATTTTATGATCTTTTACACTCTCTATATTATTAATCCAATAAATCAGTTTTATTTTATGGCAATTTTTGTTTAATATGAACAGGATATCCATTATATCATGGCCATACAGCTAATTTGTAAACCTTTAATAAGACACAGATCTGCTAAAATGGTCTAAATTGAAAATGATTATATTTTATGTAACTTGATTCAATAAATGCTCTAATAAACAACGAATTTTTGATTTTACATAAAGCTTCTGCTGTGGAAATCACGAATAACAAAATGTTAAAACACTAATATTTTAAATAAACAGAGTTAATTTCAAATCAACTAAATCAATCGCTTAAACTGACTGATTTATGAAAATTTGAATATTATTCAATAAAAAAAAGGATAATTTTAGATTTTCCATCGATCATTTCAAAGAAAATACGCCAATCAGCGCTAAAGGTTTCTCAAGATTAATTGGCCTAAGATTATGAAAATGTCGAGTTTTTTAAAATTTTTAACATTCAAAACTATAAATCTGTTTTAGTTGATCGTGGAAAATAGAAACATTCATTAATTTATTTAAAATTTGGTGTGTCCAGAATATTTCTCAGAATATGATACCTTACTGCATTAAATTTAGACTTGGTGTGTCCAGGGCCGGAACAAAATATTATTATTGATTTCATTTCAATCCTTTTGAAAGAAAAACTAAAAACTGAATTTTATGCTGCATCTGAAAAATTTTTGTTGAATTATTCTTTGAGATATTACACAAATTGTGAAAAATATTTTGTAGTTCACATAAGACTTAAATACCGAGCGATTCTGTTTGCAGTTCTCATATTCAATAATAATAATAATTAATAACAATAAAAATGATAAATAAAATAAAACGCTTCGTTTCATAAAAAAAAATATCTTTACATTAATTGCAATTTCAGCTTTTCCCCTTTAAATTAAAGTTGATTTTACCGGAAATGACAACAAATTAGGAAAATATATATAGTAAATTAAACGAAACGATCTAAACAACAGTATAAGTTTGGTATGACTATCAAAATTTGAAGATTAAAAATGTTTTGTTTGAGAAGATATTAAGAGAAAAGTTATTTGAAATATTTAGTTGAAAATTGTAGCGAGCGGCAATACTGGCGAACCGGCTGGTATATAATAAATAAATAATATTCTATATGTTCTGTATGTAAATAAGTTGTAATTTGCATGTAACCTATAAATAATAATTTGTACGTAGTAAATAAACGAATTATTGGAAAAGACACCTATGAAGTTTGCCTAATGATACCTTAAGTTGTCTTATTATATTACTAGCCGCCTTTGGTGCCCAGCCGGTTCACCAGAATTAATGCTCGTTAAAATGTTCAATTAAGATTTTATGTAACTTGTTTTCAAAATAGGGTTTTCAGAAAAATATATTTTTTTTTAAGTTTCAAATTTTGAAAGTTATATTATTCATTTATACTATTATATAGGCCTTAAGCCGTTCTGTTCATTATATTTCGCCTCTCTCGCTAATTTTCTATAATGCCAGTAAAATTCAATTTAAAATAAAAGTGGAAATAATGAAACTACAATTAATATAAAGACGGATTTTAAGGAATCCCTGCACGTCCTTAAAAAAATATGAGAACTGAAAGCAGATACGTTCGGCATGTACACTACAGAATAATTTTCATATTATCTCAAAGAATTATTCAATAAAAATTTCACGGATTCAATGAAAGATTTAATTTTTAATTCTATTTTTAAAAGGATATAAACGCTGTCAATAATAATTTTTTCTGTTTATAAATATATCAAAAAATTATGAAGTTTAAATTTTAAACAGTCCTTTGGCCCTAAGGAATTATATTCTGCAAAATATTTTTTACTCTTCAACTTTTAAATAAAAAAATAAAGGTTTCTATTTCCTGCCTTCAAATATGACCGATTTATTAAGTTTTGAATAACACAATATTAGAACAATCAACATTTTAATAACCTAGGCCAATTACTCTTCAGAAACTCTGAGATATGATTGGCTTCTTTGAGATGGTCGATGAAGTGATCTATAATCGCCCGTTTTTATAAAATAGCAAAGTTGAAATTTTCAAAAGTCGGTCAGTTTTAGAGATTGATTTAGTTGATTGGGGTGCAACTGCTTTTATTTAAAATATTAACATCTTAATAATATTTTGTTAAATATGAATCACAGGGCACAGGATATATGTAAAAGTCGTAACTCATCAGCATTTATTGACTTCATTTACATAAAATATAATTATTTATTTCATTTATGCCATTTGTTAGCAAATATATGTCTATTACTAAAGGTTTACAAATTTGTTGTTGGGCTCCGATTAGAGTAGAGGTACATATTAAACCGTATTTGCCTTAAATTAATAAAACTGTTTATTGAATTAGTAATATACTAGATATTATAAAAGATCACAAATAACGTTTCCTTGTATTTACTTTTCAAAAAATACCATGTTTCATATTTATTTAATTTCATGCAGAGACGTGCTGAAAATTACATTTTTATATATTTAATTTGGAATGCTTATTCACTTATTTTTTTACTTTTTGCAATGTGATAGCAACACGCTGATAAAAGCTAATTTTTCCCTATTACCGTGCAACATGCTCGTACAGCTTAAATTTTATTTTTATTTTGCGTGAAAAAAATTGTTGAAAAATATGATTAAATTATTTTTTTAAAAATTCATTAAAAACAGAAATTTAATTTGTTTGTTAAAATAATAGAATCATTGAAAAGATTATTTTTGGAACTTCAATATGATGAAAAAAATCAATATTATGCTGTAATATTTTCGGAAGCTAAAGAGGAAAAAGGCTAAAATTTCGCTTAATTTTTAATTAATTAAAATTTTAAAAAATCATTCTCAGGTGCGCATTCCCGGCCTCCAAAGCATATACGTACCAAATTTGGTAGCTGTATGTCGAACGGTCTGACTTGTAGAGCGCCAACACACACACATTGAGCTTTATTATAAGTATAGATTAGAACCTCTATTAACTGCTTATCCATAAAAGCAAAGGCCGTTTTTTTTTTTGGCTTCCAGAGGTACCTAGCTTGCCTAAAGAAACAATTAAGGCTTGTAACTTCGAAAAACCTGACGATTTTCTGCGAAAATCTTAGTATCTGTATTTTATTAGTACCCGGCTTCGCCGATCAATTAATTTGCTAGAATTATTTGCCGTTATTCAAAACTTTAATTAAATATTTTGTGTAGCTCTATTTCAATAGCTTACTCACCAAAACCGTTATAAACTTGAATTTTATTAGAAAAATAATCACATCATTTCAGAAGTCCTATACCGTTTTATTCGTATTGCTATACATTTCGTTAATTTTTAGGTTTATTCTTTTTTAGAAATTCAATGAAATCAGAAAACAGAGCAGAAGTATTTTTTAAAAAATGCGATATTTAAAAATATGGGGAAATATTTTTTGCTTGATTCTAAAGTTAATCCTGAACTGTAAATAGAACAAAATTTCATAAATTTTATTAAAATCCTATTTTATTCTGAAATTAACACATCATGGGAAAATAAGCCAAATCTTCATTTTTGTATCATCATCAATGTAAAAAAATTAAATAGAAAATTGCTTATATAAATGAATAATACGAGCTGCAGTTCATCAATAAAATATATTGTACAATACACTTAAAGTATTTTTTTAATTGGTTAAAAACAGAAAAAATACAAGGCGAAATAGTTAGTATCATTGAAAAGAAATTTTTTTCAAGTTTAAGACAGCATAAAAATCATTTTTTTTTCTGCTGTAATGTTTTCCGAAATCTTCGCAGGAAAACTCAAAATGTTTGTGCAATTTTTAATTAATTAAAATTTTGGAAAAAATGGACACGAGCTGCACATTCCCTCTCTCCAAATTGTGTATGAGCCAAATTTAGCAAAAATAGGTCAAACTTTTTTTTACCTGTAGAGGGCCAATGCACACACAGGCAAACACGCATTCCTCTTTGCTATTCTCAAATTTATAACCCTAGTTGTAGCTGTAGCTGATACTATGTTTATGAAATTATGATACTCATGTTGATTATGATAGTTGGTACACTATTCTAATGAAGCTATGATAATTAGGTGACTAGTTTAAGCACTAACTGATACTATGCTTATAAAACTAAGGGTACTAGTATATACTAAGTATATTATAGCACTAGTTAACGCTATTCTTATGAAACTATGATATTTATGACACTAGTTGCAGCAATATATAAGAAAAGGTCTAAGCAAGATAAAAAAAAAAATCTTGGCTGTATCGAAGTGCAATAAGGTTTACGGAATGATAGAACTCGACGGTTCTTATCTTCCGGACATTTCTATTAGTATAACAAATCAAGTACTCAATAAATATGAAAGTGCCTTTAAGATTACTAAAGATTACATAAATAAGATGAATATATTATACAATGTCTGAGAAAACAAAAACAAAATTTCAGGCTCTGAAAATAAAACTATTTCTCTTCTGTTATGAAGTATCCTATTTTCCTTAATTTGGCGGGAAAGTATGTCCCGTATTTCAGCGATGAGTATTTTTCTTCAATTTATCTTTTCTATTACAGCCAATTTTTACTCTTTTCCTTCTGATTTTGCTAAAATCGACTACGTTGGAAGAATCTTAGAAGATTATTCTCGCATCTTTTAAAAGCTGCATTAATAAGAATTGTTGCTACGTGTGCGAGTGTAGTTCTAATGGGCGAAATTGAAGGAAAATCATGATTTATAATTGTGTTTTTATTTTCACATTGTTTAGATTAAATATCTGTATATTTATGAGAATTTATAGAATATAAAATGTGAACTGTTACTAAAGGAAAAATTCTATTTGTTGTTTTTCTTTATTGTCTTGCATTTGAATGATTTTTCTGCTTCTTTTCTTAGCACTGGAATTCTTCTTCCTTCATTTTGCTTGTTCCAATTTTAATATTTATAATTACCATTCTTTAATATGCCTTGGGTCTCTAAAACATTCTTTTAATTACTGAAACTTTGAAATTTGTAATGAAATTTTGATATTTTCATTTATGTAATAAAATATCAATGTTCCCTCTTGATTCTTTAAATAATAATTTTTTTCGAAGAATTTAACGTAAATTCTTTTTTATTCTTAATATTACATTTATGATGTATAATATATAATATTAATAAAACTTTAGTGGACCATTTAAATAATTTTAGACCAATGAACAGCTATCCCTAGCCGCTTTTGAAGACTAGATGTGCCGTCTAGATTAAAGTTTCTAAAAATTTCAGTTGATACTCAATGAAACTTTATCTCAGTTGTTGTTTCATCATAATAATTCTAAACTTCAAACTTTAATTGCCATTTAATTCAAACTATTTTAGAAGCACTTCCCCGTTCTGTTTATTCATTCATAATGCATCCCATTATATAATGAGAAATTATACCTTTTATCTAAACATTTACATAACAGCATCAAATATATTCCCCGATTATATAATAGCAATGTTTAAAAGTGGATGCACTTTAAAAAAATTTCACAAAAATTTGATTCTGAAGTTGAACCTTCATTAGAAGTAGAACAAAATTTCAAAAATTTTATTAAAAGTATGCTTTGTACAGAATCCTATTCATCATAAAAAATGAGCTAAATCTACAGGTTTATTTGTTTTAATTGAATGGAGTGCAATTGTTTATATTTAAAATATTAGTGTCTCAAAGGTATTTTGTTTAATATGATTCACAGAGCATGTAAAAATATCTACGCAAAAATTAAAAATTCGTAATTCTTCGGAACATTTATTGACTCAAGTTAAATATAATTATTTAATTTATTTAGGCAGTTTTGTTAGCTGATGTGTGTCTATCACTAATGGTTTACAAATTAGCTTTTAGACTGTGATTACAGTAAATATCCTGCACATATTAAAACACGTTTTCCTTAAATAAAATTTATTGAATTAATTAATTTGATATTATAAAAGATCATAGAAAACTTTTTCTTACAATCCCTTTTTAGAAAATATATATCATATTTATTTCATTTTATTCAGGAACGTAATGAAAATTACACTCTTATATGTTTAATTTGCAATAATAGATAACTTTTTTTAATTTGACCTTTTTTCTGTATGACGGCAACACTTTGATAAAAGCTGATTTTTTCCCATGCTCGTGTAATGTACTCGTGTAGGTTAGATTTTCTTTTTATTTTGCACTAAATAAATTTTTGAAACTATGGTTAAAATATTTTTTGATTCCTTAAAAATAGAAACTTAATTTAAATTTATATTGGTGTCATTGAAAAGATTATTTTTTGGTCTTTAATATGACGTAAAAATCAATTTTTTTGCTTTAATATTTTTGGAAGTCATAGCGGGAAAAAACGCCGAAATTTTGGTTAACTTTTAAATAATTAAAATTCTAATTAAAAATTTTTAAAAATCGCTCCGAGGTGCACATTCCTGACCTTCAAGGTATACATGTGCCAAATCTGGTAGATATAGGTCAAACGATCTGGCCTTTAGAACGCTAATACACACACACACACAAGTTCAGCTTTGTTATAAGTATAGATATATGGATAAGTATTTTAACAATGCACATTGGTTTATAAACGTTTAAGATGTGTTTTAATGGCAAACACTTTGTTTTATTTTTATAAAACACATATATAAATAATATTTTACAATGCCTGCGTATATTATCCGTATATTATCTTTAAATTTCTGCGGTGTAATCTCAAGCTCATGACGCAAGTTTTCTGACCACACCCAAAGCATTTCAATATAATCAATGTAAGTCGAAATATGTAGAATAATTAACAAAATATGAAATATGCTGAATGTGTATACAACAGACACTTGATTAAGTAGCACTAACAACGGAAAATAATGAAATGGGGAATGCTGTCAAACAGATGTTGGCAAAAAAAAAATTCTGTATTAGTTTCTCGATTCCCAAAGTCATATTAAAATCATTTCCCAAGGTCATGTCAAACTTATGATATCTCTGACAATTTTATTTCAAATACTTTTCTTTTCAAATCAGAGCTAATTTAATTTGTGAAGGTATTTTTTTAATAAACCAGTTGATATGTGCATGGCGTTTTGGAGGATTAAAATACTTTCTTGCAATAATATTGTTATTGAAAAATTTACTTTGGCATAAAATATTATAATATGCAAAACCTTCTATTTTCCGTTTTAATTAAATTTAGAATATCAGATAAATGAAAAGATTTTTAAAAACCAGCAATAGCAAATTTTCTATATAACAAGCATCAATATATGTTAACATTAGTGATGTATAAAGATTGTTCATAAATACTGAAACATATAAATAGTTGTTTTCATTTAACAATTTGGCTTAAACTGATTTTCAAACATGTTTAAATCTCCATTTTCAGATTAAAAAAACTTTGTTAAAAGACTTATTAAAATAAAAGAGAAATTTAAAAAATAGGTGTCGTGTAGTTCAAAATGTAAAAAGACAACACTTTTTATTAATTTTTAATTACTTAAATATTTAATTCAATTTTGAGGTAGTTAGCATTCTTTCTCGTGTTTTATATAATACTAGCCGCCTTTGACGACCAGCCGGTCCGCCAGTATTACCGCTCGCTACAATTTTCAATTAAATATTTTAAGTAACTGGTCTCTTAAAGGATTCTCAAACAAAACATTTTT
>JAPMOR010011282.1:279759-303413 GCA_026543865.1 Argiope aurantia
TCTTCAAATTTTGATAGTCATACCAAACTTATACTGTTGTTTAGATCGTTTCGTTCAATTTACTATTACTAATTTGTTGTCATTTCCGGCAAAACTTCAACTTTAATTTAAAGTGGAAATGATGAAATTGCAATTAGTATAAAGATATTTTTTAATAAAACCAAGAGTTTTATTTTATTTATCATCTTTATTGTTATTTATTTATTTTTATTATTATTGAATATGAATATTGCAAACAGAATCGCTCGGTATTTAAGTCTTACGTGAACTACAAAATATTTCTCATAATTTATGTAATCTCTCAAACAATAATTCAACAAAAACTTCTCAGATTCAGCATAAAATTCAGTTTTTAGTTTTGATTTCAAAAGGATTGAAATGAAATCAATAATATTTTGTTACGGCCTATAAATATATTTGAAAAATTATGAAGTCTAAATTTAATGCAGTAAGGTATCATATTCTGTGAAATATTCTGGACACAACAAATTTTAAATAAATGAATGAATGTTTCTATATTCCACGATCAACTAAGACTTATTTATGAAGTTTTAAATGTTAAAAATTTAGAAACACTCAATATTTTCATAATTTTAGGCCAATTAATCTTGAGAAACCTGCGCGCTGATTGGCGTATTTTCTTTGAAACGATCGATGGAAAATCTAAAATTATCCTTTTTTTATTGAATAGTGATATTCAAATTTTCATTAATCAGTCAGTTTAAGTGATTGATTTAGTTGATTGGAAATTAACTCTTTTTATTTAAAAACTTAGTGTTTCAAAAACATTTTGTTAATCGTGATTTCCACAGCAGAAGCTTTATGTAAAATCAAAAATTCATTATTTATTAGAGCATTTATTGAATCAAGTTACATAAAATATAATCATTTTCCATTTAGACCATTTTAGCATATCTGTGTCTTACTAAAGGTTTACAAATAAGCTGTGTGGCCCTGATTTGAATGGATATCCTGTTCATATTAAACAAAACTTGCCTTGAAATAAAACTGATTTCTTGAATTAATAATATAGAGTGTGTGAAAGATTATAAAATAATTTTTCTTGAATTTATTTTTTAGAAAAAATAATATTTCATATTTGTTTCATTTCCTACTGACACGTGCCGAAAATTATATTTTTGCAGATTTCATTTCCAAAAAGATTTAATTTATTTTTAGTTGGGGCTTTAATGAATGTGATGGCAACACTTAGAAAAAAGCTAATTTTTTCCCATGAATGCGAAACGTGCGCGTGCAGCTTGAATTTTATTTTTATTTTGTACGAAAAAAATTGTTGAAAAAAATAGTTAAAATATTTATTTAAAAATTCATTAAAAATAGAAATTTAATTTTAGGGTTAAAACATTGGTATCATTTAAAAGATAAATTTTTGATCTTTAACTTCCTGTAAAAATCTTTTTTGTACGGTAATATTTTCGGAAGTTATAGCAGAAACACGCCAAAATTTCGCTTAATTTTTAAATAAATAAAATTCTAATTAAATATTTGAAAAAATAACTCCGAGGTGCACATTTCCGGCCTCCAAGTTATACACGTGCCAAATTTGGTAGCTGTAGGTTGAATGGTCTGGCCTGTAGAGCGCCAACACACACACACACACACACACACACACACACACACACACACACACACACACACACACATTGAGCTTTATTATAAGTACAGATTATTGTTATTTATTTATTATTATTATTATTATTGAATATGAGTATTGCAAACAGAATCGCTCGGTATTTAAGTCTTATGTGAACTACAAAATATTTTTCACAATTTGTGTAATATCTCAAAGAATAATTCAACAAAAATTTCTCAGATTTAGCATAAAATTCAGTTTTTAGTTTTGCTTTCAAAAGGATTGAAATGAAATCAATAATAATATTTTGTTCCGACCTATAAATATATTTCAAAAATTATGAAGTCTAAATTTAGTGAAGTAAGGTATCATATTCTGAGAAATATTCTGGACACACCAAGTTTTAAATAAATGAATGAATGTTTCTATTTTCCACGATCAACTAAGACTTATTTATGAAATTTTGAAAGTTAAAAATTTAGAAAAACTCAACATTTTGATAATTTTAAGCCAATTAATCTTGAGAAACCTGCGCGCTGATTGGCGTATTTTCTTTGAAATGATCGATGGAAAATCTAAAATTATCCATTATTTTATCGAATAGTGATATTTAAATTTCCATAAATCAGTCAATTTAAGTGATAGATTTAGTTGATTGGAAATTAATTCTTCTTATTTAAAATATTAGTGTTTCAAGAACATTTTGTTAATCGTGATTTCCACAGCAGAAGATTTATGTAAAATCAAAAAGGCGTTATTTATTAGAGCATTTATTGAATCAAGTTACATAAAATATAATCATTTCCCATTTAGACCATTTTAGCAGATCTGCGTCTTATTAAAGGTTTACAAATTAGCTGTGTGGCCCTGATTTAAAGGATATCCTGTTCATATAAAACAAAACTTGCCTTAAAATAAAACTGATTTATTGGATTAATAATATAGAGAGTGTAATAGATCATAAAATAATTTTTCTTAAATTTAGTTTTTAAAAAGAATAATATTTTATGTTTGTTTCATTTCCTACAGACAAGTGCCGAAAATTATATTTTTGTAGATTTCATTTTCAAAGAGATTTAATTTATTTTTAATTTGAGCTTTAATCAATTGATGGCAACACTTTGAAAAAGCTAATTTTTTTCCATGAATGCGAAACGTGCTCGTGCAGCTTAAATTTTTTTTTTCTTTGTACGAAAAAAATTGTTGAAAAATATAGTTAAAATATTTATTTAAAAATTTATTAAAAACAGAAATTTAATTTTAAGGTTAAAACATTGGTATCATTTAAAAGATAAATTTTTAATCTTTAACTTCATGTAAAAATCTTTTTTGTGCGGTAATAGTTTCGGAAGTTATAACAGAAACTCGCCAAAATTTCGCTTAATTTCTAAATAAATAAAATTCTAGTTAAAAATTTGAAAAAATAACCCCCAGGTGCACATTCCCGTCCTCCAAGGTATACACGCGCCAAATTTGGTCTGGCCTGTAGAGCGCCAACACACACACACACACACACACACACACACACACACACACACACACACACACACACACATTGAGCTTTATTATAAGTATAGAAGATTGCAAAATTTGGCTGATCAAACATACAGATATATTCATAGATACAAACATATACTTTTTGATATCTCAGGGGTTGTTCGGGATTGAAATACTTTCATACATAACATTTTTGACGTAGGGACTACTTTTGTATAAAGTAGTTTAATTTACAAACAAATTTTCAAAACATATGTATTGAAATAAAATAAAAATAAACAGGGGTAGAGTATTTCATGGTATTAGTTTTGAACAGGAAAGGAGTATTTTTAAATTTCCTTATTTCAAAATCACCAGCATTAAATTTTCTGAAGAATTAATAACAATAAAAAAATTTTTAATGAAATCAGTATTGGTAAAAAGTTAAATTTTTTAATGAATTTAGATTTAGAATTTAATTTAGAAAATATTTAAATTAGAAATAATTAGAAATTAGAAATTTAAAAAATTAGAAATTCGGAAAGAATCAGAAATTAGAAAGAATTCGAAAATAGAAAAGAATTAGTATTTGTAAGAAGGAGTATTTGTAAATTTCTTTATTTCAAAATCACCAGCATTAAATTTTCTAAGGAATTAATAACAACTAAAAAGAAAATTTTTTAAAATGGAGTCAGTATTGGTAAAAAGATAAATTTTTTAAAGAATTTAAATTTAGAATTTAAGTTAGAAAGAATTTAAATTAGGAAGTATTAGAAATTAGAAATGAATTAGAAATTAGAAATTTAAAAAATTAGAAATTAGGAAAGAACTAGAAATTATAAATTTAAAAAATTAGAAATTAGAAAAGAATTAGAAATTAAAAAAATTAGAAATAAGGAAAGAGTTAGAAATTAGAAAGAATAAGAAATTAGAAAGAATGAGAAATTAGAAAGAATTAGATATTAAAAAGAATTAGAAATGAGAAAAGAATTAGAAATTATATTTAGAAAGAATTTAATTAACTTAATTTCAAAGAATTTAAAATATTTTTCAGAATATTTGACTCAAAAGTTTCTGAGGACAAAAGGACAATATAGTGGTTAAATTTTCATAAACTGAATCCGTAGCGGTCTAAAATATCTGTTTCATATAATCTCAAGAACTTCGCTTTTATTTGGCTCCGTTCGAGACTTTGCCTTGTGCATGTTTTTAAGCTTTGTGAAACCGCGACTTCAAAACTACCTGATGACTGGTAAGATAAAACAGAAATTTTAAAACGATATATTAGAATAATTCAAAATTAAAATTAATTTTAATTTGTTTGATTTTTTTAAATTAAAAACAAATGAAAAAAGTTATTGTGTACTTATATACTGTTTAGCTATCTCAAAATTGTTTACGTTAAATGCTTTAAAAAATTAATACTAATTGAAGAAGAATGCACAGAAATCATCTCTGCATTGTTGAAAATGCAAAATTTTAGACCTATTTGAATTTTTAAAAAAACGCATTTTATGAAAATGTCCATGTATCTGTCTGTGACAAAGATAATTCAAAAACCTTTTGAACTGGACGGTTGAAATTTAGTATAAGTTCTTTAAACCAAATGTGAAGATTTTTATCAAATTTCTTTTCAGAGGAAATCTGTTTGTCCGAAACGATAATTACAAACACGATAATTACGTTACAAATTAACTCGATAATTACAAATTGAAGAGAGCTAGATGGATAAAATTTGGTATACTGATTTCATATATGAAGGGTAGATATCTATCAAATTTTGAGCAAATGACTGACTGTCTGTTGGTCTGTTCTTTCAGAAACATGTAAACGCGATAATTAAAAACTGCTTATTGTATTAATTATTAACTTTTGGTATGAGAGATTGTGATTACAAATGCAATTTTGTGCCAAATTGATTCGTTCTAAATTGATTGATTCCAAATTGATTCTTTCGATTGAATAAAATATATCTAAAGCACAAATTCGATTTTTGGGTACTATTAGTAACATGCTGGATATTCATTGCCAAAAAAATCGCATAATGAATTTAGTAAAGTTGCCAAATGCCTAATGTTAATATTTCGTAGGTTTTCTCTAGTATAACAAGTTTATTAGAAAATAGGCGAGAAAATTTTGGGGAAACCACTCCCGCCGTTTTAAATTAAGGTTAGGTGCTGTAGCTGCATTTTAAAATTATTTGAGTTGCCAAGGGATATTAAAATTATTTGAGCTGTTTTGCAGTAGCTAATTTTTCTGAATGCGGACTTTTTAATATCCAAATTATTATTTTCCCCTTTATCCTAGAGAATATATGCTTGAAATTTTCAGGTTTAAATTCTATAAAAACTCAAAATATATTTCATTACCAAATTGATATTGAATCGTGGTAATGTCATTGAATTTTATTATTTTTATTTTATTTATTTATTTATTTATTTTTGTAATTCATTGTAAACGAATTTCATTAGGATCAAATCTTGTTTTCCTAATCATTTTTCCAAAACAATCGGAAAAATAAGTCTCAAGTTGATCCGACATTCATAATAATTCCATATCATCTTCCAATTTATAAAAACTAAATAAATAAAATGAAGAAAATAAGTAAATATTCACATAAAAATGCCCTTCATTTTTAAAAATTCTGAATAATAAATCGTATCAATAGCGTTCATTCTCTTGAGCTTTTTTTTCATTCTATTCAACAGAATCCTACATTTCCATCTAAATGAATGGCAGATTGTATATTGAAAGAAGTTTACAATTTTAAACAAAATTAAAATAAAAATTGTATACAATTTTGCTTTGGGGGTTTTGAGTATGTAATGCCAAAGAGAACAAATGATTGTACAATAAATAATGTTTAAAATAACTTGTTTTTTTAAATTTATATTATATTTTAATTTTTGATTATTAAAGAATATAAGATGCGATATTTACAGCTGTATACAGTGAATACGGTATAATCAGTTGTTAGGGTGAAATCAATATCTGAATAGTAGAAAGTAAACTTTTTTTTATCTCATTTATTTCTATAACAATTTTTTTGTACATTTACATTTCTGAAGCGATAAGAAGTGTAAATACATAAAAAATATCTACAAAAATATTTTTTTAAAAATCCTTTTCAAAATAATTTTTTAACAAAAGAACAATAGCTTAATTCAAAGTATTTCAAAAATGAAATATTGATTGTGGTTAATAATTTTTTTTGGAGTTTGACATTTTTTAAAAAATATATATATTCGTGAACTCAGGGTTATTTGGCATTAATGGAATCAGTTATCATACTGACATAAAAATCGTGCAAACCTTAAGATTCCTTTTGTTTGCTGACTGCAATTGTTCTAATTTTATTATTAAGTGTCAATATAGGAAAAAAATAGATAAACGTATTCTTAGCGAAGTTTCTAGCGAAGTTGCTAGGAAATTGAAAAAGAACCTGTTTGATCACCAGACAGGAATATCATATTGTCGTTATTTTATAATACTTTTTTGAATTGATTACCATCAGATTCTATTCACATTTACCATATTGTAAAGCATTGTTCTTTTCACATTTTAATTTTATAAATGGTGTTTTGTACTCGTTATTTTTTGTCAGTTACATCGCTTATCACTTTTATCCTTCTAATCATAAACATACGAAAAACTAATAAAAAGAAAAGAACTTTTAAGTTATTTAAAGAAAAAAGGAAGGCAAAAAAAAAAATCCTTCTCAAAGCTTCAAAAAAGTCCAAACTATCCTCAGAATACGATAAAAAAACCTTTCAAAATTCAAAAAAAAAAAAAAAAAAAAAGAAAGAAAGAAAGGAAGTCTGATCTATCGCGATTTCACAAAAAAAGGAGAAACGGGAGAATGGTAAACAGGTGGGTGAGATAAAGGAGGGGGTAGAGAGATGCTCGAAAGAGAAGAAAATTCTCTCTCTTCTCTTTCATGTTAACATCCCAAGTCCTTCTGTGAACGCTCTTCGAAGCATCAGAGGAGAAGGGCTTTTCAAAACGGGAAGCCGTAAAATAATTTCCGATCGATTAGACCAATAGGGCGCATGCACCGAAGAAAGCCAACTCCTCCCCCTTCCCAGTGATAAATAGTTACACACGCACACTACTCTAATAAAACCAGGGCATATTTCGGGAAAACAGGCCTTTCCGGGAAATGGTGGAGCAAAATAACTCAAAATCGGATCAATTCTGCTTACGAGCGCCACGTGCCTGTTTACAACGGATCCGGAGTAGGAGTGAGGGGGGAGAGGGCTTGGAGTTTCGCGGGGGTGTAAGGGCGGGTTCTTCCGAATTTACAAGCAAAATTTTTGATCGATGAGATTTGAGAGACTTGATCTCTGCATTAAGTATTCTATTTCGGGGAGATAGTCTCTCAAACATTGAAAGAATGTACTGTATCTGTCTTTATAAATGTCGGCCGTGTTTGAAGAGGATCTCTGAGTTGAATATTTTATGGCATCTTCAATATCGTAGAGGAATAAATTCTTAAGGACAGTGAAGATGAGAGTTTAAGTCTTATTTTTTATTATAAAAAATGATTTTTTATGAAAAAATTATATGAATTGATTCGTGAAATTCCAGATGAATAATGCAAAATATGAAATAAAAAGAAAATTTTCTTTATGGCAACAATTTTGAAAAATTCATTTTTTAAAGTTGTATTTATCTTTCAATATGATAATTCAAAACCAAATCCTAGTTTGAAGGTTAAATTTGGCATGTAGTCTTGCTTTCAAAATTGTAGATTTGTATCAATTTGCCTCTCCGGAAAAATCTACGTTTCTATCCTTCCGTGCAATGTGGACGATAACACAGTAACGAGAGAACCATATGGAAGCATTTTAGCATATGGCATTGCCATCAGAATTATATATCTATATCAAACTTTGATATAATCTGTCTGAAGATGTATCGTGGTCTATATTTGTCCAATTACTCGCTGTATAGGAACGTAATATCTGAAAATAGCAACGATTTAGATAAATCCAATTTCAGAAGACATTATCCGCTTAGCGAAAGGGAAATATTCTGACTTACAGAATCCCGCAATAGAAATGTGTCTGTTTAGCTGGTAAAATACTGAAAATTTTCTTAAGTGTACAAACATCTGTAAAACCTCTATATAACTGGTAAAGATATGTATGCATTCTCTCCAATGAGGTGCTTTCGTTCACATTCCTTTTGATCGATTTGATATGCTCTATAAACAGTACATCTCCATGAACGTGTCTTAATGTTATATTATGGCTATAAATACATTTTTGCTTATTTGAAATTCATTCCCATTCATTTTCTTAAATCTGGATGTGACTGAAAAAATTTGGAATACTATTTGAAGACCTATCGAATAGAATAATCCAAGACTTCGGCTAACACCGGAATTGTGGAACACTTTGCAAGAAATATGGAAGATTTCTTAGAATCCATTCTCTTTTGTATTTATGTAATTCTTCTTTCCTATTGTTAATTTATTAAATATTAGAGTACCGATATTTATTATAATCAAGAAATAAATCGTCAAGCTTATTTTGACATCCTATCCGTCAAGCCAGCGATATACAATTTTATTTTTATATACTGATAACTAGAGATCTCTGCAAAGTTAAGATAAGACTGTTTGCAATAATGGAGAATTATTTTGTGACCTCCAGATTAAAATTTATGAAATGAACATAATTTTTTGAATGTATATCATTAGTCAATACTGACAAACTCAGTCTGGGCGATGATCATATAGTCAGTAAACAATGCCTGGTGTGGCCCAAACGTCAAATACAAAGTTAAGCACTGGTGACTGACGAGGTACGAAATGAAAGGTTACTATCAGTCACCAGTTACTTAGTCCAAAAGGAAAGTTCAGTGTCAGTCACCGGTGACTGTCACCTACTAAATATGCATTTCACTGATGCGCCTAATTTTGCTATATGCTATAATTGTGATCCGCTATCCAAGGTCAATCAGAATTACTACATGCAAAAGATAAATTCAAGCAATCATTATTCAGAAGAATTCGTATTTTCATTTATTTATTTTGATCTCATAGGCCTGAAGATGTAAAAATTTAAATACAAGTGGAAAATTTTGAAAGAGGTTGCATAAGCGAAATTTAATTTAAAGATGCACTTGAAGATTTTTTAAAGAAGTTACAATATAGGTAAATAAAGGAAATACAAAAGCATACAACAAAAAGAATGCAAATAAATTCAAATTCCTTACAAACTAATAAAATAACTCATATTTTGAGACCAGTTTATAAATCATTAAATCGCTTCAACTTATATAAATATAAATTGACTGTAAAAATTGCTCTAGCTTCTATGTATAGGCCTAAGATATGTTTTATATTAGATATCTTAGAAATATTTAGAAATACAGTGAAGTATTTCTAAATAGTACAAATATTTCGAGAGATTCTTAGAAATATTTAGAAATACATTGGAGTTCTGGGGAGGAGAGGGCTGAAATTACATTTTTTGTTCGAATTAAACTGATAGAAAGTCTCCGCCGCTTTCCATTTTCTTGCAAGGGCGTTGAATTGTTGTTATAAAATTAGAAAATAAATTTTGAAAATTAGCTTAAACTTCTTTAAATTAGATTTTTTCCTATAACATAGAGCTTCTAAAAATATGTGCTTTTATTTACGGTTATGATTAGTTAATTTATTTTAGTTACGTATCAATATAAACATGGCGAACAAAACAAATTCATTTCCCGTAATGCTTGTAATACTTATTTTTTTACTATGACAAAGGCAATGATGATTTTCAAAAATTGATATAATATGTGCTATTTATAAAAACTACACTGCACAAGAACAAGTGCTGTAAGTTTTGGTTTGTGAAATTCAAGAAGGTGAATTTCGTATTTAAGACTAGCAAATGAATCCGTGATTAATGACGATCAAATTAAGGCATTGATCAAATAAATAAATCGTTAGTGATCACAAATAAATTCGAGAATCTTTCCTATTTTACAAATTTCCACTTACGAAATAGCATGGATTCTCTAAGTGCCAAATTTGAACATTTATGAACATTTTATTTGATTGATTTTATTTGATGTAAATCCTTTTTCTTAAGTTTTGTCTTTTTATTCATTCATGCATCGAAAGATTTTTCCGAGTCAACCCTTGTATCTATTTTATATAGATAGTTCCTTTACAATACAAAATCAGAAATCGTATGCCAAAAATTATTATTATTATTTTTTTTTACTAACAGACATATGCTAAACAGAAGAAAAATGTTTTTTAATTGCTTTGTAAAATTCACACAAGAAATTGACATCATTCAATAAGTTTCAATTCCATGGAGAAATAAAAAGGATTTTCTTAAGGTTTCGTATCCAAGTGCCAAAAAAATTATAATAATAAGAAGAAATGAAAAATCAATAGGGATATTCTGTCCCTAAAAAAGAGAATTTTGCGTGATTTTAGAAGTTTCTTTTTGATGTCAGTCTAAATCGTTTGGTTCTTAATCGTTTCTGATCACGCATTTTAAATGACTTTATAATATGAGAGGATCTGAACAGGTCATTGGTTAATGAATATTGCAATATTTTTGCGGAAGGTGTAGTTTTAGTTTGTACAAATTGAAATGTTCTTCGAATAGTTTTAGATGATTTTTTATATACTATAAATAAAATTTTTACATAATTATTAAGCAGTCAATGCTCTAATTGATTATTTTCTTTCTGATTCATCATTCCACATCTTTATTTCTATAATAATATAGTTATGCCTATCTTAGCGAACACGAGTCATACGCATAACGAGCAAAACAAAATGTTAAAGGAAGTAAATGACTTGCTTAACGAGCTATGTTCCGCAAATTGAGTGACGAGGAGGCACGTGAGATCACATGCTGAATTGACCTAAACTTGAGTGTCGATCTGTTTTAAGTACTTGTTTGAAGAGAAACATTTATGAATGAAAGAAGCTTTAGCCGGATAGCGTTGTCGAATGCGACTCCTAGAACATTGGGAAAATGTCTGTGGATCTTAATCGACTAGATTGCATCTCGAAGATACAGGTCTAAAGACGTATAGCAACGACATTGACACAAAACTGAAGAAGAGTTTAAGCAATTGCATTCTGTGTCACAGCAAAAGCTGGGAAAGATATTTGGTCAGAAGAAGAAAATATAATGACTTAACAGAGAGGCAATATTCCAATTGAACAAGGGAGATTCTGAAGGAATGGGAAATTATTGCATTGTAGATTGAACAGCATTCTCCTAATCAGGTAATATTTATAAGCTTTTCAAATTCATTTAATGATGATGCTGTGTCTTATTTTCACCAAATTTTAAAACGCAACTAGAGACAGGTGTTTTTAGAAAATTTTCTTGTAAAAAAGGCATGCTTTCTAAATAATAAATTACACAATTATAAATTCATTTGAGTAATGTTTTCGAAATGTTATGCATTGTCCTATTTAACACAGATTCTTATGGAAAATAATTGTTTCGCCTTACGAGTGTTTTGCATTATGAGCAAGATTAAACAAGGTTTCATTGTATTACTAATTTTATAAATTAGTAGATTCGGATTATCTCGCTTTTCTATCACAATTTTTAAAATCCTGTCAGAAGATTTAGCAGGAATGAAGATATTTGATTTATATTGGTTAAATGTTTCTATTTTTGTTACAATATAATCAAAATATATGGTTCCTACTTTGTCTTGAAGGAAATTTAAGGAGCAAATAGGAAAGACATGGCATTTCTTCATTAAACATTGGCATCAAAAAAAATTTTGTGGCAACATGACGAATTAATTCCCAATTTTTTTCATCTATCTCTCCCTATTTTTAGCTCACTAATTCCCAGTTTCACTGGGATTATAGCTGCTAAAAAAATCAATTCGTTTATGCATAACATTATCTTAATGACTTTGCCAGCAAGGAGTATTTAAAGTTCGAATTTGATGGGCATGCCACTAATAATAATTCAGAAACCTTGCACCTATTCAGAAACCTTTCATTTTGTTATGAACTTGCCAATTCTCTTTAGGTTCTTTCACCTAAAATTTTAACTTTAGAGAAGTAATAATTGCATTTCAACTTGCTTAATACATTTCTTACTGAATGGAAGCAGGCTTATGAAATATAAGAGGATAAAATAAGTGAAATCATTAAGAAAGTGAAATTTTTTGTTTGTAACATTGAATATTTTTCATAATTTTTCTTATATCTACGATTATTTCTATTTACCATCTCAATAAATAGTTAACTGCACTACAATAAGAAAAAGAAAGTTCAAGCTTAAGAAAGATAAGCTTCTTTTCTATATCAAATTATATAATAGAAAGAATAGTAAAGTTAAGAAATGTATACATCACAAAACAGTTTCAGTACATTTAAGAAATGTTTAAACCACAAACACCAGAGACTTGAAAATAAATTAAATTTTTAGTAAAAAGAGGTCTTAAAAGGAAATCTATTCAACGTGCAAAAATAAGCCAAACTTTCATATCTTGATTGTCAATAAGGAAAGAATGACCTTGGATAAAATATTTGTAGTAACAATAAAAGTTACTTAAATTTCATTATAACATTATGAAAAGAATTATTGTAAAGGTTCTTCTCAAACTAATTAAAATTAGAGAAAAATTTTGTATGATAGTTAAAAGGGCATTACAGGAAAAATAATTTTTGGAATTTTTAGATAATGTAAAAATATTTTGGTGCTGTGTAATTTCCGTGCGTTATTGAAGTAAAACTCCGAAATCTGTCTTATCTTTTATTAAATTGAATTCTAATAAAAATTTCAGAAAATATGTACAAAGCACATGTTCCTACCTCGTTAAGTATATTTGTTCTATGTATGTATGTTACGTATGTTCGTAGCTCTACGTTTTGTGATCTACCCTGCAGAGTGACAACACACACACACTAAGATACCTTGCTACGCATTCTTTTTTATTAAACCTTTTGAATTTACTTAACTTCCTAATTAGATACCACATCTTATTTAGGACAATTACTATTATTTTAATTCCTTTAATAATACAAGGGCATTTGAGATATTGAAAGGGTTTTAAGTGATTTTTGTATTTTAAATTACTTAACATTTTCAATTAATTGCAGATTTAAAGTTCAAAAATTCAGAAATTTGATGCGCGAGTCAGACTCGTAATTGTATGCGAAGATATTAACAGTAGAGCTACATTGTATGCAGAACCAGCAACAGCGATAAATCCTTTGGAAAAAGTCTATAAATTACATTCTGATTTAAATTTTGTGAACTATTCTGATTTTCTACTTCTCTGTCAACAAATATATAGGTATTTCTCTATAGCAATCAGATATACCCAAATTTTATGGTATGTTGCAGCACTTGCCCTTTTTTTAAAACAAGTAAATGATTCTTATAGTATAATGCTGAAACGAACTCTACAATCGGCCTCAAGTACAAGAGAAAGCGTATGGTAGCTGCATATATATTTTTTAAATTTTTCTTTAAGATTCAAATCACAATTAAATAAATTATTTATAATTTAAACAGATCATTTTAATGGTTTATACTTTATTTTAAAATTAAAAACTCATCTTTAAAATATGACGGTTAAAAAAACTAATCTTTAACAAACACATTTAAAATTCGTGTCACAATACTTTGCAAATTTTAAAATGTTTTTTTCCCTTTATTATTTACTAGCCGCCTTTGGCGATCAGCCGGTTCGCCAGTATTACCGCTCACTACAATTTTCAATTAAATATTTTAAGTAACTGGTCTCTTAATAGATTCTCAAACAAAATATTTTTAATCTTCAAATTTTGATAGTCATACGAAACTTATACTGTTGTTTAGATCGTTTCTTTCAATTTACTATATATATATTTGCTAATTTGTTGTCATTTCCGGTAAAACTTCAACTTTAATTTAAAGTGGAAATGATGAAATTGCAATTAATATTAAGATATTTTTTAATAAAACCAAGCGTATTATTTTATTTATCATCATTATTATTATTTATTAATTATTATTATTATTGAATGTAAGTATTGCAAACAGAATCGCTCGGTATTTAAGTCTTATGTTAACTACAAATTATTTTTCATCATTTATGTAATATCTCAAACAATAATTCAACAAAAATTTCTGAGATTCAGCGTAAAATTCAGTTTTTAGTTTTGCTTTCAAAAGGATTGAAATGAAATCAATAATAATATTTTGTTCCGGCCTATAAATATATTTCAAAAATTATGAAGTCTAAATTTAATGCAGTAAGGGATCACATTCAGAGGAATATTCTGGGCACACCAAATTTTAAATAAATGAATGAATGTTTCTATTTTCCGCGATCAACTAAGACTTATTTACGAAATTTTGAATGTTAAAAATTTAGAAAAACTCAACATTTTCATAATTTTAAGCCAATTAATCTTGAGAAACCTTTAGCGCTGATTGGCATATTTTCTTTGAAATGATCGATGTAAAATCTAAAATTATCCTTTTTTTATTGAATAGTGATATTCAAATTTTCATAAATCAGTCAGTTTAAGTGATTGATTTACTTGATTGGAAATTAACTCTTTTTATTTAAAATATTAGTGTTTCAAGAACCTTTTGTTATTCGTAATTTCCACAGCAGAAGTTTAATGAAAAATCAAAAATTCGTTATTTATTAGAGCATTTATTAAATCAAGTTACATAAAATATAATCATTTTCCATTTAGACCATTTTAGCAGATCTGTGACTTACTAAAGGTTTACAAATCAGCTGTGTGGTCCTGATTTGAATGGATATCCTGTTCATATTAAACAAAACTTGCCTTAAAATATAACTGATTTCTTGGATTAATAATATAGAGAGTGTAAAAGATCATAAAATAATTTTTCTTGAATTTATTTTTTAGAAAAAATAATATTTTATATATGTTTCCTTTTCTACAGACACGTGCCGAAAATAATATTTTTGCAGATTTTATTTCTAAAAAGATTTTATTTATTTTTAGTTGGAGCTTTAATCAATGTGATGGCAACACTTTGAAAAAAGCTAATTTTTTCCCATGAATGCGAAACGTGCTTAATTTTAATTTTTATTTTTTACGAAAAAATTATTGAAAAACATAGTTAAAATATTTATTTAAAAATTCATTAAAAATAGAAATTTAATTTTAAGATTAAAACATTAGTATCATTTAAAAGATAAGTTTTTGATCTTTAACTTCATGTAAAAATCTTTTTTGTGCGATTATATTTTCGGAAGTTATAGCAGAAACACGCCAAAATGTCGCTTAATTTTTAAATAAATAAAATTCTAATTAAAAATTCGAAATAATAATGCATTCCCGGCCTCCAAGGTATACACGTGCCAAATTTGGTAGCTGTAGGTTGAATGGTCTGACCTGTGGAGCGCCAACATTCACACACACACACACACACACATTGAGCTTTATTATAAGTATAGATATAGATATAGATTAGAAATCTTATTTATTCTGTCTTTAAATATTCAGATTACCTGCCTTTTACAACGTTTTTGCATAACAGAACACGAAACAATATTTCTTCAATTTTTCAAGAAAAGAAGAAAAGAAAAAAAAATATTTGAATTAGATAAATCTTTTTTTACAAATTTTATTTTGTAATTAAGGAAAAATTCATAGCTTCAGATAATAGTAATGTAATACTTGAACAAATAGTTATTGGAAAAATAAACTGGGATTAAAGCAAACGATAATTTAAACTTTCCGTTAAAAAGAATGTGAAAGCAGCCTTTATATTTATGTTTACGAAAATAAAAAAATTATGCTGGTTTGAAAGTCCACACTAATTAGCAAAAACAAATTTAGGAATTATTTATTCATTCAAAGTAAATTAATTAACAAATTGCAGATGCATGAATTGTTGTTGTGAGTTTTTTATGAAAACATTAGAATTTATAATTCCTACAAAAAGAAATGAAAAAAAAACTGTAATATAACTAATGCAGAATAAATTTTTATTTATCACAAAATAGGATGCAATTATAAAAGAAACCAATTGGATTCTTTTGCCTAAATTTACATAGAATTGCAAATTTTAATAAAATACTGCTAAACTCATTATTAAAAAAAATTATATATCACTATACCAATTTTTTAATATCTATTTCTTAGCAAAACTTTTAATTAAATATTTTTAAAATGTGCAAATACTTTTTTTGTAAACTCCTTTGTAAAATGAAACAGAAAATTGTTTCACAAAAGTCTTCTCAAAGACATTTTTACATTATTTTGATATGTCGGTCAATTAGAACATAGTAAGTCAATTAGTACAACACCCAAAAAAAGGTTTTAGACGTTTGGTAATAGAGTGCTGAGTCCCCCCTTTTTTTCCCTTTTCTATTTCTTTTATTAAAATATATTTCAGCATTAATCTTTTTTCATTCTTCCAATATTATTATTTTTAGTTTAGTTTTCGTATTAAAATTACGTCTTTGCACTTCAGCTCTCAATTCTTACCAAATGTATTTCATTGAGTTTAATTCCGGCGGTTGTATTTTCAGATTTTATGGATAGTTGTAAAGATACCTGAGGTACACGTTTAGAACTCTGTGATCAGGAGCTTTATCCTGATATTAAAAATAATTTGTTTCAGTACTTAAACTTTGGGTTGTTGATTTTAAATTGTCTTTGAAAATATTTAAATATATAGATAAAATATGTAAATAAAATATTTAAATACATAATTAAAATATATAAATAAAGAACATGAATCATAATTCCAATAAAAGATACCAACTTACCCAATCCTGATGCTCATATGCACCCATGCACAAAGACACATCCACAACCAGGCTTTACTATTTCTATTATTCCTTTAATTATGTCATTCGCTTATTCTTTTCAATAGAACGTCCATTTCAACAAAAAAAAAATCAAATTTCATGTCTTATTCATCTGGAAATAAGACATGATTCCAGTACTTTTGAGCTTCTACATCATTGATATCACGAAGTAAAGCTTAAGCTATTTGTTTACTGCAGTAACAAAAAATTTCTCCAGGGGAAGGTCTATGTGATATAATTGAATTAAACACTCGTCAAATAATTCCAAGCTAAAATGAAATGAAAAGCTTTTTTCATAACTTCCAAAGAAATCTTTAAAACACGCAAACGTGGATTTTTTACATTTTTTTAATAATAGATTTCTTATTAAAGCCAAACGATTTTTAAAGTGTCACCAAAATTCAAAAATGAAAAACGTTACCAAAGATAATTTTAATTAGCTTTTTTTAATATGTTTTCTATTCTACTTTCTTCTTTTAAGCGTTTTATCATTTACTTCACTGAAAATAAATTTAGCCATTTGACAATTTGACGAATTAATTGACTTATACTATGATGAAAAATAACAACTTTTGAATTTATTTGTAGTTTCTTTAACATGACGAGTCATTTTAAAATGAAATATAAAACATAGAGACGTACGCAAGTAATGATTAAAGCCAAACGATTTTTTAAAATGTCACCAATATACAAAAATAAAAAAGTAATCCGAGTTAATTTTAATTATGAATTTATCCGAAAATCTTACGCTGTACGATCACTTTTGCGATTTGTTTTATGCCTGCATTTTTTTTTTATTTTTATTAAATAACAAAATTTAAATAAAATAAAATATAGATTTTTTTTTCGAATAACTAGGAGATGATACTAGATATCATATTCGAATTCATTTTAAGATTTCAGTGAATATTCTAATTCAAGGCTACAACTCAATTTTATTTAATTTTTTTTAAATTTATGTTTTGCAATATGTTTCATTACTTTAATAATTAAATTTATATTCATGCGTTTTACAATGATATTAAATAGGCGCTGTATATAAAGGAGCAGTTTTTAAATGAAACAGACAGATGATTCAAGCCCAAAACATCATTATGTTATTACAGATTAGATTTTGAATTTATTTTGAAATTTTACTCTACGACAGGTATGGCGAACCAATGGCTCGCGACACAATATTTTGGGCACGCCTCTGATCAAAACGGTTTGCATTTTAGTTCAAAATAACAAAGTTACCTATGAAGTATTACGAACAAACGCGAGTGATCGGTAGTGCTGCGCATATTTCTAATCTCTACCCTAATTCATACATAGAAAAAAAATCGGGCAATACCATTGGTACGTCTTTATCTTTGTTATTATATGCGAACTTCGAAGCAGTTTCAGTTCGTTTTACTAGGATTGTACATGGTAATTTCCGAAGGACGAATTTGGAATCATCGCTGGAAGCACACTCGTTTGTTAACGTCTTGCCTTAGTTACATCGTGAACTATAATTCTAATGATGCAAATTTTTCTATGCATAGCATAGTCAATTTCTTTGACACAACTGTATTTTAAAGTTTATTTGTGTTATATTTAAGATTTTTAACTGTTAAATAACATGGCTAGTTCAACAACAACAACAACAAAAAAAGTGCAAGATAGTAAGTTTAATAGAGAATTTCAAACTTAGTGGACCGAGAACAGTGGTATATAGAACATTTGCTTTTGAAACGACATTTTCAAACAAATTACAAATCCTTTTGCAAGAAAGGCGAACCAGTGTAAAAAGAATTAATTGCAAGTACAATAAAAGACAGAAATAAACAGTCGACGTCTATGATTAAATACGTTAGCAAATATTGTCATACAAGTTATTCGGCTGCAAATGTCATTGTTCAGTATAGTAAACCTTTTCAAGAGAAAATTTTTGAAGGAAGCCTGGTTAGCATAAGCGTCCTCACTTTCTGATGTTTTTGATAATAAAGATAAGATAATTCAGCGCATCAAAGGTTTTTCTCTGTCAAAAAGACGATAAAAGAATCTTAAAACTAGCAGGAAATGTATGAAATCAACAAAAAAAATGAAACTAACCCCGCTCCTTTTATATCGCTATGTCTTGTCAAAAATACTACACATTCGGCTGTTTTTGCTCGATATTGTGCAGGAAACATCCTTAAGAAAGAATGAATTGCGATAACATTTTTACTAACAACTACAAAGGGCCCAGATATTTGTTCGGCTGTTCAAAATTCACTTGCTGAGAAAGAAATTGATTTTAAAAAATTGTTTCAGTAACAAATGATGGTGCTCCAAATATGGTGGGCAAAAAATTGCGGTTTCGTTAGTTTATTTTAAACAGACCTAAGACATTCGATTCTTGAATTTCACTGCATTATTCACTAACAAGCCTTGTGTGCTAAGAGTGGTTTAATATCTCTTGTTAATGTAATGAAGTTAGTAACAAAAATGGTCAATTTCATATCGGCGCAGACTTTAAATAAGCGAAAGTTTAATGCTTTGTTGGTTGAAGTTAACTCGGTGTATAAGGGCTTACTAATGTATAATAATGTTCGTTGGTTGAGCCGAGGAAATAAACTTCAAAGATTTCTTGACTGTTTGAAAGAAATCAGACTGTTTCTGCAAAATAAGGGGGAAATAGAACAATATCCACAGTTGCTAGATTCTTTCTTCAGTCTTTCAAAATTGAAGTTTTTTACAGACATGTGCCAACATTTCAATGAATTGAACGTAAAGCTTCAATACACAAATAAAACAATTATTGTCATAATGGATCTCATTCGCGCTTTTGATGCTAAAATGCATGTTTTAAGCAACTATATTATTACAAGAAACTACAAGTACTTCCTAAACTTGAAAAAAAAAATCAAAGATTTAGATGTACATGAAAAACCAGAAGAAGAAAAAGTTATTGAGGAATATATTTGTGTAATTGGTTATTCAATCATGGAATTTTCATCGAGATTTTCCCAGTTCAAAGAATTATCGGAAAAGCTCAAGTTTATTATTTACTCTGATGTGACTTTATTTGATAAACTGAACTTGTCCCAATTCGATTGGTTGTAAGTTGAAGAATTTGAAATGCAACTGATTGAATTCCAGTCTAGTTCAATATGGATTTAAAAATTTATTGAAACAAGGAAAAAGTTGGAATAGGTTGAAACAGAAAGATTTACAAGCAGTATAAGCAGAAATGCCAGTAACGAAATTTTGGAAGCATGGAATTCGCTTCCAGATACATTTACCTGTTTGAAGAAACTGGCTCATGCTATTTTAAACATATTTTCATCGTCTATGCCTGCGAGTCATTATTTTCCGAGAAGAATAACATTAAAGACTCGCTTAGAAACCGTTTGGCAGATGACTCCAATTCAGTGTGCATTTTTTTAAAAGTAACATCTTACAACTCTAATATAAATTATTTGTCATCTAATCTGCAACAACAGAAGTCATACCAATATTATTTTAGTTTGAATTATACGTATCACTAAAACATTTACTACTATATAAGGCAAAATGTATTTTTTCATAATATATAAAGAGTTTTGAGTTTTTAGTAATTAGTTTTTTTAT
Source organism: Argiope aurantia (assembly GCA_026543865.1). Classification (NCBI taxonomy): domain Eukaryota; kingdom Metazoa; phylum Arthropoda; class Arachnida; order Araneae; family Araneidae; genus Argiope; species Argiope aurantia. Next base: position 300,188 of record JAPMOR010011282.1, read on the forward strand.
TTCTCCAATAATCACAATTCAAAATTATTTGATGGCACGTCTATACCTCATTAAATATTTCTGTAGAAAAAATGGCACGTTGATAAATAAAGATTCGCCACCCCTGCTCGTCAAGATAAAGAATCTGATATAGAGAAAATTCATTGATTCACATCTGTTTACAAGTTTTCAGATATTGTAATTCCTTATTTAAAAATAAAATATCATAATCTAGCAGAAATATATTTAATCATTTTTTTTTTCCATTTCTTCCTTCTTATTTCCTCAAATACGAAGCAGGCAAAACAAAATAGAATTCTAATAATTAAACAGCTTTAACCTCGAGATTTTGATGAAGTTTTCAGATGAAAAAAAAATGACAGCAATAAATTCGCAATCAGTCAGCCTGTCTATGATCCCAACAACTCGAAAACATAACATGCTGAATGGATGAAATTTTATCCGCTTCTTTACGTCAAAATTGCAGATTTTTGTTTAATTTCAGTGGAAATCTTTTTCGCTCTTTATCAGTATGAATCTGAAGGCGCATTTTCAAATTTACTATTTCATTTTACAATCCCTATGAGAAAAATCTCAACAGATATCTTGAGCCTCAGCCACTAGACCGATTTCAATTTTTTTTTTTCTTATGAATGTAGTGACGAACGCCTGATGACGAGCGCCATCTGCTGGCCAATAGGTGTTGATGCTTGCTAGACGGAGTACAGACGAGACGGGTCTGAACGAAAGACAAGACGTGTGAGACGAGACGGGTCTCTGAACGAAAGACGCTATGTAACATGTGAATTAATCCTGCTACGTATTCGACGAAATCTATTTAATGTTCATTTCTTTTATGTTAATGTAATTGTCCGTCCTAAATGTAATTAAATGTGCGTGATTCTAAAATAGTAGTGATTCCTGAGTCCTACATGAACTTTGAATACGTAATCAGTGGAAGTTTAATCAGTCTTCTCTATTTTGTGGGATATTGCAAAATAAAACTTATAAATTCTCCAGCTCAACAACTGGACTGATTTCACCAATTTTAGTTGCCAAGGCATTTTAACACTTTGAAAAGATGCAATAAATCAGAATTATAATCGCAATCATAATTTCATTTTGTTTGTTATTGTGCTTTGTTCATCAAAGTTGATTTGAAATGCTTAAATTATTGTTATCAAAGTTAGACATATTACTGATATTAACATAGTCATGTCGATCAATTTTGATAAAATACTTTTTACCAAAGTAAACAGACGAGAATAATCTCCATGAATCTTTCTCTAATAGATCTTAATAAAGAACTTATCCCTCTTCTCAACCGCATAAAAACTGTGAATCTTTAATTAATCTAAGAATGCCAAATGCCACGAGTATAGTTAAGTATGCAGTTTTGATATCTTTGGCGTCTTTTGTATAACCCAATCAAATTCATATTTGACACAAAACTACTATTTTAGTAAGATCAGATATCAAATTTTATTGATCTAAATTATAGCGCTTACATACATGTAAATACACATGCCAATAAATGAGTACAGTTCAAAATTTGAAACGAAATAGACTTTAAATGATAGAATGTGCACTGAGTCCTATCTATCTGATTCTGAGCAGTTTGTAACATTCCTGTGACGGATAGACAAACACAAGGAGCAGAACAAAATATTAGACAAAAACTTTATATTTAATATTTTGATAACAATTTTCGAGTTATCGTGTTCATAGATAGATAGATTATTTCCAAAAATGGTATTTCGCATTTAAAGAGATTAGAATTCCGTCAAAATCTTTAATTCGTGTATTTTAAAGATTGCAGTAGTTTCTTTCTGGATACTTTGCATGCTATAAAGGAAAAAAAAAAAGCATTACATCAAGTATTTATTTTTATTCAAAATAATGATAAAGTATTCTGATGGGTTAGACATCTTTGCGAAGTAATAAAATTAATTGACGACGAAAACTGGCGAAATCGGTCCAGTTCTTATGATTGAGGATTCTTTATATTATTTTTCAGTTCCAAAGAATAGAGACAGAAAAGGCGAATGACTTTGATGATGTATCTAGAGTAAAGAACTTTTTACATGAAATCAAAAATTGGCGAAATTGATGTATTAGAAATTTCATTTAGTGATCGTGGCTGGGGAAATACTCTAATACTTTTTCACAGAGATTGTGCGGTGAAGAAATGTTTCTTGAGATTTCTCTCGAAAATGAAAGACGATAAAGAACTGGAGCCCAATGATGATCACGTGTCCATATGAAGTCATATGAAGTAAAAATAGGCAAATGTGGCGTAGTGGTTGTAACTCAGTACTCACTCTTTAATTTTCTCATTAAAAAAATATTGGCCTTGGCTGAAGCTCTGTGTTCAGATTATTAGGTATTGAGATCCGGGCTTGTGCTGGCGATATTTCAGTTGGTGCCTTCTTTATTCTCTAGGGTTGGGGTACAGCCATCCTTCTCATGCTAATGGGCGGTTATCCTTCCTCCCTGACCTACATTTGTCTTACGTCTATATGGATATTACAGATGGTACCTCAAAAATTGGGACGAGAAGTTTCCGATAGGGTGTTGAATTCTCGACATCCTGATGGATATAGTAAAGGTTATGGTTGAGTCATCTGCCGTTGGTGAAATATGCCTCTTGAGGGTGAGGATGTACCGTAGCCAAGGATGACCGTTGACCGTATGCCTTCGAATGAGCTGATGTGGCTCAAATATGCTTATACCTAGGTGGATACTTTGGGCCTAAATAGGCTGTGTTCAAAACCTGTTCCGCGAATTAAAAGAAAAATCCTAGCACTCTTGTTAACATTGCTTATAGTTCGTGATACAAGCGATATGCGGAAAAATCGCTTACACATAATGAAGTGATCCGCCTTCTGAGGAGGTATTAATAATCTTTAAATAATAAATATTGCAGTCGTATCAGTTATTTACTGTAGATTAACAGTTTTTTTGTTGTTGTTATTATTTCAAGTAAGATATTTTTATACTAGGGAATAAGGGGTTGTTTATTCGATTTGCTCCGTTACTGAGTAAAATAGAAGAAAATAATCTCTTTAGAATATATATTCTCAGGTATCATTTTATAACTCATTGAAAATTTGTGTTAAGCTCCATTTAGTTATACAGGAAATCGTAGAAATATACCAGCATATTTTATTGATTGTTAATAAGTTGAATTTTCCATACTTAACTATAAAAAAATCATGGAACAATACAGATTTAATTTAAATATAGA
>JAPMOR010011282.1:303423-346735 GCA_026543865.1 Argiope aurantia
GATAAGGACTGGAATGTATCTTTTCGATTGAAAATAACGCTTCGCTAGTTTGCGGGTTATATGAACTCCATACGTTAGTGCCTATCCAGTTTTGAGACGTTTAAAGTTAAAATGTAATCTTTTTGATATAAACTTTAAGTTATAATTTGGCATTATAATACATTCTTTGTGATCATATAGGAAAGCTGATTTTTCCGAGTGATATTTGGTGAAATATAAAAAAGACTAAAAAACTTCAAAGATGAAAAATTAATTGAATCGATGAAGCTCATATCATTGTATTTTTTTCTTATAGAATTTACTTAAGACAGAAATTTATGGCATGAAGCTTGCAATCTTTGAAAAATTGATAATAACCACCCAAATTGAAATGCTGAAATTCTAAATAAAATGTTTGCCATTTCGTAACTTCACGATTTCAGTGCTGTATATAATGAAATGATCACCAATTTTAAAAATAATCGTATTTCAAAAACTATTTAAGTGATCACCCTAAAACGTTCTCTTATACTTTCTAATAAAGGCGGTATCCCATTTCTCTCCGCAAAAATTTGTTGACCTTGTGCAAGGTCTAAATGCCAGAAGTGCTCAAATTTTTATTTTCATAATACCGCTCTTGAGCGTTTTGTGCATCATAGCATAGTTAAGGCAAGCATGTATGCATTTGTATGTCTCTTTTTCGATTATTTGAAATTCATATTTGACACGGAGACACAATTTTAAAAACAAGGCCAGATCCAAAATGTCATTTATACAAGTGGTAGCATATACAAGAGGGTCAAATTTTTAACTATTTAAATATTAAATTTAATACGTATCTACATTTTGGATATTAAAACTGTACCAAATTTAATCCATCTAGCTCTTCATATCTTGTAATAATCGCTTTCACCTCTGCTAGGACAGACAGAGCAATAAACTTTTTTGATACGTATTTTGTTAAAAAAAAAATTAAAAAAATCATAAACATAGTTTGTAAGTATCATATAGATCACATACCAAATTTCATTTATCTAACTTAAATCATTCTCTATTCATCATATTCACCGACGGTTAGACACAATTTCCAAAATATGTTTTTCAGACTCACAGCGGTCTAAAGACTTGATCGAATTTCAGGATCGAGTATTTTGAGGATTTTATTATTTTCTCTATGAACACTTAGAATAAAACTAAGTAAAAAATACTTTGAAGTAAATTGTCATATAAATCGAAATCAAACTGCCCGATATTTAATAAACATTTTATTAATCTATACTTATATAAAGCTCAATGTGTGTGTATGTGTGTGTTTATTGGCGCTCTACAGGCCAGACCGTTTGACCTACAGCTACCAAATTTGGTACATGTATACCTTAGAGGTTGGGAATGTGTACTTAGGATCCCTTTTTTGAATTTTTAATTAGAATTTTAATTATTAATTAAAAACTAACTTTCCCACCAAAAGATCTTTTAATTTTCTCCCAATACCAAATAAGTAAGGCCTCAGGTTTTTTTTTCCCAACAGTAATGAGGCTAGGGTTAACATTTTTCGGCCGATTATTTCAAACAATTCTGTGTGTTTTTTTTTAATGTTTGATGCATTTAAAATTAAACATTGTTAATTAATCGATCTTTCAGGTTCATTCTGAAGTACTTTTGAATTAAAATAACACAGAATAAAGAAAATTAAAAATTTCTAATCTGCATAGCATTACTCCAACTGGTGTAGAAAAATTCATGCATTTGCGTTACCGTAATTGGCGTTGAAAATTCACGCATGCGCATTTGTTCTGATTGTTGACAATATTATCAACGGATGATTCTTGATTTAAATTATTTTTAGGTTAGTTGCATGCTTTTGAAATTAAATTGTATTTATGTTAGTTATATATTTTTTGTATATGCTTATAGTTTTAAGTACATCGTTTTTTAAGTAGTTTTTTTAAACCTGCTTTCGACCGATTATTTTAAACGATTCATTTTATTTTCTTAGTGTTTGATGCATTTAAAATTAAACATTGTTAATTAATCGATCTGTTGATGATGAATCTGAGAAAATTTTGTTGACAAATTTTTGAAATATTACATAAATTAAAAAAGCGCCCATTCTTTAGTACCCATAAAGTTTACACGCTCAGTGACTCTGTTATCAGTAATCATATTATAAAAAAATGCTTTGTTTCAGTAAAAAATATTATTATATTAATTGCAGATTAATTCTTTCTACTTTAATTTAAATCATAAATTCTACGAGAGCTAACAGAAAATTAGAGAGATACATATTACGTTATGACTGAAGGCCTTTATAATATTATGAGTGAATTATATGACTATCAAAATTTGAATTTTTAAAATATTTTGATGAAGAATCGATGAAAGTAGGAATTGCGTAAAATATTTAATTATTAAAATTTAAACGAACATTAAGATTGGCGAACCGGCTGGTCGCCAAAGGCGGCTAGTAATCAATAAGTGATGAGTTACCCTTTAAAGGTACATGAGGTCTGTTTTGAAAAAATATCCATAATTTTGAGCAGCGGACTGATAACGTGGACGACCCCCCCCCCTCTGTCCAATTTTCTTGAGCCTATCAAAGCGAAAATATTTAATTGTCTACAAATTTTACCTGCATCTATAGAATCGGGTTTTGATGCAATGGTCTTTTAATTATGTTGCCGAAACTATGGAGCTAAATATTTTTAATATGTACTTACTTATATTAAAATTACCAGTCGCCTTCGGCGTCCAGTTAGTTTGTCAGGGATATTGATTATCTTTATTTCAGTTAAATAGTTCAGATATAACTTCATATCTATAATATCATTAAATTACCAGACAATAATCATTTTAATTCTCTTACATATGCTGCATACTGTCTTAGATGTAACTTTTTAATAGTGAATCAATCCCATGACATCGTAGTGCTATTAAAAATGTAAACGTGTGGTTGAATTTTCTATAAATTTTGTGGTACTGTAATTTATCTTTTTTGTGTACAATAAACTACATGTTAATTATTCACTAATTAAAATTAAATTTACTAATTAATCAATTAATTATTAATTTCCCATAACTATCATGCAAAAGTTAAATGAATACTCATAAATATTAAAAGAAAAGCTGATGAATTATTTAACTTAATGATAACAAAAAGATATCTTCGCTTCTTTTTTTAAAAATGTATTTCTCCTAGCTATATAAAATACCTCTAATGAAATAATAAATCTACAACGCTGCTGCACTCCCAAAAAAAATCACGTCAAAAAGTGAATTTTCTAGCACCTTATTACTTTAGAACTCTCTTCTGGAATATTCTTTTATCACCTTATTAAGTACATCTATTTTATATTTTATCTATTTTATATATCATCTATTTTATAACTAATAAAGTATGTTTTTTTTTATATGTGTACTAAAAATGAATTGTTCCCATTTTCCTGGTAGAGATTTTTTTTCATATTATTAACATTTCTTTTTAACAAGATAGTATTTATCATAGATGCAACAGATTTTCCGCAGACATGTAGATGTTTTAAACAGTAAAATCACGAACAATTTGTAAATTTTTAAATTCTTTGCAACTGCAAATACTTATATTATATCTGTAATTACTTCATCTTTGTATATTTTATATGCAGGAAAGTAATAACTTCAGAATGCGTTATCGCACATTTCCATATCACTTTAATATGTAGAATTACTGTAATATTGACTTTATTTCCATATAGTCTTTCAAATGATTTGAATAAATTTTTCAAAATACTTTTAAATATATTCCACAAGGATATTTTTCATTGTTTAGTTATTGTAATTTTCATCTTCCGCGTTGCCTTGTTATAAAACAGAATTACTTACGTATTGCCGTTTATAAAATAATAAATATATAAAATATAAAAATTAATATAAAAATAGATGAATTAAGCATAAAATATTATCATGCTGCAATGTTTCGGACTAGAGGTCTAAACCTCTCTATCTCTTCCCTTCTTTTCTTCTTAAGGAATTTTCCCTCGATAACTAAATAAGTGCCGGTGTAATTTTGAAAGGCATGTGTATAGAAAGAGTCTTCAAAAAATTTGGAATTAACACATTACTCTTAAAACGTAACAAAATGACTTCTCTTGCTTTAGATTTTTGGAAGATTCCAATTCATTCATATATAGTAATTAGTAAATAAAATTATGTAAATTATACAAAAAGCAAAATTATGTATCTCTACTAATAATGAAAATGAATATATGAGTGTCTGTATGCATGTGTTGGGGCTGCATAGGACAGAGTTTTCGACCTAAAGCTATCAAATTAAGCACAAATATAATTTTATGGGTGATAATGCGAGCACCTCGGAATAGGAATTCTAATTAACAAGAAATTGAGATTTCGATGGATTTTCGCGATAATTCTGAAAATATTTCCATACAAAAAAGAAAGAATAATTCTAAAGAATTATCGTTTTAGTAATGTGCATATTTAATTGTAAAATTATTTAGTCAGGATTTAATTAACTTTTATACATATTTTTTTAAGTATATCATAGAATATTTTCATTGTTGCGAATGAAGTGAAATTTGCATTGATTCTTCAAATATTTATTAGCGCAATTTTCTTTCATTATTGAAAGTTAAAAAAGGCGGATTTTATTAAATATCTGCAGAGTTAATAGTTCTATGTAGTGTGCGTGTGTGCATATGTGAGTTCGTGCGTGTGTGTTTGTGTGTATTGGCGCTGTACAAAACAGACAGTTTGATTTACAGCAATCAAATATGGTGTATATATATCGTAGAAGATAAAAATGTGTATCTAAAATAACTTTAAAATATTTTTAATTAATTAAAAATGAAGTTGAATTTTAATATTCTCCGCATAACTTTCGAAAATAATATTGCACAAAAATAAATTTTACAGCATTTGAAAATTAAAATTTTTAATGGTACCAATTTAATATCAGTGCTAATTTATTCCACAAATTTTGGCAATTTCTATTTAATTTTTGATTAATTTCTCCCCTGAAACGCAAAACACTTTCATTGTTTCATCAATATTTAATTGAGTGATTTTCTTCCATTATGGAAATCTAAAGAAGGTTTCTGTTTAATATCTGAGTAGTTCACAAAGTGAATAAAAAGTGAATTTGAGATACCACGAAAATTAAAAGAAAGATTAGCAGATCAATTGCTTCTTTTAATAGCTCTGTGACATCATAGAACTAGACTTCATTAAAGAGGTTCATGCTTACAATGAATCGAACATGCGCAAGACAATTAAAATAATATGGCTTTAATATCTGACAGTTTGACGAACTCTTGGATATAAAGTTATATCTAAATGCTTTAATTAAAATTAAGTACAACCAGTATTCCCTGCGAACCAGCTACTCACCAAAAACAACTAACGGAGAATAAGAAAGTAAAGTTACAATATCATGAAAGTTAAATGAACCAGATACCTATGTTTTTAGTATCGTGGACTTGACAATTAGGATAATTCATATGTGCATTAACATAACAGATATAAGGTGATTAAAATAATATCTGTATTGAAGCCTGCAGTTCTATGGAACATGAACATATGTTTGAGCGATTTTATTGAAATTGAATCCAATCAATATTCCTGGCGAACTAGAAGGCCTGCAAAATAAGAGTAAATAATAATGAAAGAAAATACTGGTTGTGGCTTAGGACCGGAGATTCCTCTTCACAGTGTGTGACTTGATGTACGCTAAATGTGTTGTTGAAGGTCAAACGTCTTATGTGGCGTGGAAATTTGAATAGGAAGTTACTGGCTCAGGCTTTTTTCTTCTCATTCCGAAATAGGCTTCCTATTTCTTCTAAACTGAACATGAATAAAGCTAAAAAGAAAAAAATTTAATCATTAATAAAGTATTAAAATTTATGGTTTTAATAATGTAATTTTAACATACACAATGAACCTTATTTATTGTTTAAATTAACTAAACGAATTTAGAATGTAGTAGAGAATTTTTTAAACTTTTTTATATACCAAAAAAAAAAATTGTCCAATCTTCGCGCGTAACACTTCCCGTGTCCTAAAAACATATTTTTTTTGAATTAATCTATCTGACAACGCAACAACTCAAAAATGTTAGTAGTTGAAAAGATAAAACTTGGTGTGTAGTCTTCATACCGAATTTAAAATTTCTACATTCGCAAGGAATTTATATGTTGATCCGAGTGCAAGTAAACATAATAATTTCAAAACGCAAAAAGCTATATAGACAAAATTTGGCGCATAGTCTTATTACTTGGAGAATGCACTCGTATCAAAGGTTAAACCAAATCCATAAAGGAAGTAACCATTTGTTAATCCATACTTTTACATGCATGTAAACACGATAACTCAAAAATATAATAAATGTGAAAATTGGTTCACAGTTTTAGCATCTAAAGTTAGATACATATAAAATTTTGAATCAAATCCGTCAAAAATTGGATCCTCTGTAGGTTTGTTCTTTCGCGTAGATATAAACGAGATGATTTAAAAACGCAGGGACTTAAAAATAGGAAATTTGGCATGTGATTTTGTAAGAACATTCTTAGCTTCATTTTTAGATTCCAATCGGTCGGAAAAATGATTCCCAGAATACATATTCGATTTTCTGATTCTAGTGTAATAACCTCACGGTAGCAATTAATCATCAGATAAAAGAATGTCAAAGATCGCCATTTAGACTCAGTAGAAACGGTAGGTTTATTCAGCTTTCGTAATTATTTTTTCGCTATTGCTAAGCAATTGACACAAAAATATCGGTTTTCATTAATATACTATGAAGCACGAAACTCATGTGGAACTCTGAAAATAAAGATCTGAGCTCACATGGCCCAAAAATCATAAGTTTTTGAGAGGAGGGAAAAGAACAAAATTATCTTAACCTATATTTGAGAGCAAAAGGTTTCGGATAAGACCATTTCGATGGTTTAATTAAGTGAAAAAAGGCTTATCCCATAATGGGAGGAGGAGGGAAGGAGAAAGAGCAATAATTTTTTGATGTACTTGAGTTTACATCTTAGTGTACGTCCTTGAGTGTACCCAATGCACGTGAGGTCGCTCGGTGAATGACATTATTCTTTACGCGCTAGTAAGATTGTGAAGGGTTTTTTTAAGAACGGTAAAGATTAATACAATTACAGAAACACCGCAATCATGTCTTTGTATTTCTCACATTAGAAATACTTTTTTACTTATGACGTTTCAGTCATAGCGTACAGCATGCATGAACTGGAATATCCCTAGAAGGTTTTTATTCCCATACCTGATTGATATAAAGCAAATACGTGCGGAGGATTTGACGCACGGAACATTCATGAAGAATTTTTTTTTTTTTTTTTCCCCATTACGGTGAAAGTATGTCAAATTTTTTATTAATGCTATGAGGTTTAGAATTAAACTCTTCTTCTTGATATTTTTACCAGCCATTGGGATCATTATGGGAGATTTTACTTTGAATCTTGAAGAGAGTAAACGATGGTCACGGGAACCCTTTCAACTATCTCCATCCCCATCTCTAGTACAGATCATCAAATGATGAGAATTAACAAAGTTCCGGTGTCAGTTCCCAATCGAAAAAGGTTGGAAATCACAATTCTGATCTATCACATTGCCGAGTTGAAACTTGTAAGATTTTTTTTTTATTTTATTATTATTTTATTTTTAATTTTTATTCAAGCTGATACACGCGGTGAAGATCAGTTAAAAGTATTTCATGTATATTATAAATAAAAAATTAATGTTAATTTTTAAGGAATCTTTATTAACACCTTCCACATCACAACGGCCATTAGCAGCTATCTAGTCAGGGTAATCGAAAATCCATGTCTGCATAATTTCCATACTAGCTGATACATGCATCGATGCTCGGATAAAAAATACTTCGTGCACTTTATTAATAAAAAATTAATTTTAATTTTTAAGGAAACTTTAATAACACCTTCCGCACCACGACGGCCGTAGGCAGCTACCTAGTCACTATAATCGAAAATCCATCTTTGCAGAATTTCTATCTATTACTTAAAAGTTTTTGTCTACTACGTCATAGACTCCTATAGGTGACGAGAAGGCATTACAAATATGGGAACGAAAAATTTCCTGTGTGATTGGTTCTTACTTTTATTTTAGGCGTAGTAACGATGTGGGATTCAGTTAGTCCCCACCGCTAACAGATCGTATCTCCTACGGAAAAGATCGAACCGTGGTCGGTGATGGGCACTAGCATTCAATCATTGTTCCCCCTTTATTGTTGTCTCAAAAACAGTCATTCATTTTCTTCAGAATGCCTTCGGATGGCGGGGCTAACTCCAATGAGATTATAATATCAAAAATATAACTCTCCTCTCAGATCATTGCATCTTGAGAGCGCTTGACCCTCGATATATCACATTAAGAACGACTAGTCAGTGGCTTTGCGAGAGCAACTGGGGCCCTGAAAACAGTATGATGTTTGCTGTCATTTTCAATGACTTACCAATTGTAAATGACTCCAGGACTATGGCATTATTTTTTTTATTCCCTCGGGATAGTTCCCGTTAAAATTAAACATAAACGCACTTGTGTTTTGTCGCCTTGGCGCTTTCTTAAGACTGGCACTCGAGGCATTTATACCCCATTGGACTCCCGATCCAAATACATTGTTTTTTTACTTTCTCGTATATGTAGCATAAATAAAGTACTGTTATGGTGAAAAAAAAAAAAAAGGAAAAAAAAATTTAAAAAAATTCTGATTTTGACGAATTGCCATGTTTTAGGCCTCCCTGAGTACGAAAAACATATTTTTAGAAAATGTATGTCTGTCTGTGACAAGATAACTAAAAAACGCTTTGAGCTGGACGGTTGAAATTTGGTATACAGTCTTTACACCAAATCTACCGATTTCTTTCAAATTTTGAGTAAAATTTGTTTAGAGGAAGTCCGTCGGTCTGGCAATTCGAATATAAGTTAGCACAATGACTATAAAACGAAGAGAATTCGATGGATAAAATTTGGTACACAGACTTAATATCTCTAGTGTAGACACTTATTGAATTTTGATTCAAATTCAATAAGGGGTTGACCATCTGTTGGTCTGTACTTTGAAAAGCATGTAAACGCAATAATTCAAAACGCAATGACTTAAATATATTAAATTTAGTATGGGATTTTGTGATTACAAGTATAATTTTGTGCAAAATTTTTGTTTCAATCAGATGGGAAAAACGCATCTAAAATACCAATTCGATTTTCGCAACTTATTAATTGCATGCCAGAAATTAAAAGAAAAAAAAACCCACTTGCAAAGGATCACACGATAGATTTAATAAAACCGCTAAATTCATGCCAACAGTTAATATTTTGTAATTATTATACGCCCAAATCATATATGTTATGGAGTGTGTAAGAAAGCTTTGGAGGATGCCACTCTCCCTTTTTTTTACGATTTGCTTGACTTCAAAGTCCTTAATAAAAGGACCTAGTTTTAAAATCCCATCTCTTATTATAAGTTCAATGGAGCTATTTATAAAGCCAAGCTTTTATAACAATTTCAGAGTTTAGGGTTGCATCCTCTGAAATTATTATAAAAGCTTGGTTTCATGTTTCATTGTGGAATTATGTCTCTATGTCAGTTTGTAAGATTGTCTGCGAACGCTTTAGTTTAAAAACTCAATAAGTTGAAAGGAAGAAATTTGGTTTGTAGTTTTAATGCTATAAGCAATAAATGTTTTAATGCTTCTGAACGAAACTCAATTAAGGAAATATACCTGTTTGTCCATCTGCCTGCTTCTGCAAATAACTCAATCAGCGGGAGTGGTCTTTCCAAAACTTACTCGCATATTATTCCAGCGAATGCCTTGCGTAGCACCACTGCCTTACAATAGTTTCGAAATATTAGCATTTAGTGTGAAATCAGAATTTTTACTGAATCTATCGCGCCATCCTTGGCGAGTTATTTGGTGATTAATCCTTAACATGAGATAAATAATATCCGAAAGTTAAATTTTCAATTTAAATGCGTTTTTTCCCATTCGGTTGAAACAAAATTGTGACGCAGAGGTACACTTGTAGTCACATAATCACATACCGAATTTGATATATTTAAGTTTTTGCATTTCCGTTTTCACATGTTTCTGAAAGTACCGATTGACAGACGTCAATCCCTTTTTGGATTTCACTCAAATATTTGATACGTGTCTATACTATAGATATTAAATCCGTGCACTGAATTTTATCCATCATTTTTCCCCCATTTTGTTACCATGTTAATATATATTCAAACATTCGCTTGAAGAAACTTTGCTCAAAATTTGAAAGAAATCTACAAATTTGATGTCAAGAATACCAAATTTCATCCGTCTAGCTCAAAGCATTTTAGAGTTATTATTGCCACAGATAGACAAATGTGGTGTTAGAAAATGTATTTTTAACTTAAGGATATTTAAAACGTAAAAATTTGTTAAAAATCTGGAATTTGAATTTTTTGAAGATTACGATACTTTCTTTACATTTCGTATACGAAAAAGTGAAAACGTAACGGTAACCTGATTGAAATATGAGATATGATTTTACCACCAGACACATTAAGTACTGGATTAAATCTATCAAATGGTTGACAATCTCTCTATGTTAAGCATTCTTAAATATGTAAACATAATAATTAAAAAAACAACAATGTGGTTGGTTTATGAAATTGGTGGTCCATATTTTGTCTACGAGAAGTTGTAATGCAAATTTAATTCACTTCATTTATTACGAAAGTTTAAATAAAAGTAGAATGAATTTTGGTATCGGATTTTTATGCCAAAATTGGAAGTATGAAGTTAGCATGAAGTTGGTGAACTTCACATCACGGTGATGTAAAAAATGTGCCCAAATGTCTTCTTTGCATAATAAAGCTAAACGGAAAATGCGTCATTCTGAGAAAATATTAGAAAAAGCCAAGAGGAGAACCCTTTTGTGTGGTTTTCACTATTTATTCTTTGGGACTGAGTAAATACAACAAACCGTACAAGGAATATAAAAAAAACATCTTCACTTTTTCAGGAAGAAATATCATGCACTTATAAGTTTAAACAGATGATTATTAAAAAAAATGAATAAAGTAAAAATAACTAAGTAAATAAAAAAAAAATAACGGGAATCATAAATGTAATGAGAAAACAAGATTTCAACTAAAGAAAGGGAAAGAGTTTTTTTTTTTTAATTTTTTCCTTTATCTTAATTTTTTTTTTCATTTGCATAAAATATATGTTCGCATAGCTGAAGTTTTGAACTAAATAAATCGGAACAAAAACTTTCAAAAAATTTTTAATTAAAAATTTAGTATTTTTTTAAAATTTGCACTTTTTAAAAATTCTGTATTAAAAAAAAAGCAGTACTAACCTCAAAAACTAAGAAAACAATTTTTTTGAAAAGAATATTCAATTCTTAATTTTAATGTAATTTATATATAAAAAAGTTGCATCACAGTATCCTTAAAAATAGTTTCCAGAGAAATGGTAATTTTAAAAATAAATTTATCAGTTTCCTTTTAAAAAGAATAATAGTAATATTAAGTGTTATTATGTATCTTTTTTTTCTATGCAGGGAAAAAGCTTATAATAATAATCATTGTCATGAGTAAATCATTAAAATATTATAAAATATCCTTTCTCTTTGACCTTCCACGCATTTTCCGCAAGTAATTTTGATGATGCTGAAATGAATAAGTTTGATGCCGAAGACGTACCACGGATGATGATTCGCTGCCGGAATGTACAACCAAAGCGAAGGATAGTGAAGAAATGAAGAACCCTTAAAATAAATCAGTAGAATGGTAAAAGAAATCGAGCGCTCGGAAGGAATAGCTTTTGATCTGAGGGCGAAAAAAAAGAACGTAAAGGTAGTAAATATTCCAAGGCTAAAGGAGTAAAAATTAGTTTTCCTGTTTCAAGCTTCTCTTTTAAAATGTTACAGATTAATTAGAATTTCCGCTGCACAACAAACTAGTTTCTTGGCGATATTATAATAGAGCCTGCGGGTCAAAATTTGCTAGTGAGATGACCTTGAACTAGATGGCGCTGCTGCGAATATGCTTAAAGATGGCAGCTTCCTTTATTGTGATGGAGTAAATTATGGGTTGACATATTCCGAATCAGAACGGCAGCAACTCTAATGATTATGGCAAGCAGCGCAACCCGGTGGAAAGCAATTAGCAGGCCTAAAACTGTGGCCCCGGTGAAAGCATGGATGGTAGAAACAAAGTCACAGCCAAATTTTACTCAGGTAAAGTAATTTTAATTTTAAAAAATTAACTTAAATCAAGGTCAACACTTGAGAGAAATGAATATATGTACGTATTCGGGTAGAGATGTAGTCTTGCGTCGCCGACATTTTGAATATCGGCATATGCAATTATCATATTTGAACAAAGCTTACGAGTACTGTAATTTTTAAATAATAGTATAATTAAAAACATATTTTTGTGTAAAGGTGTGGCATCTGTTTGAATTGTAGTTGTTGATTTCTTCATGTTTTGATTTTCGCTATGTGGACTGTATTAAAAATCTGAATATGTTTATATAATGAGATGTATGTTTATACGTCAATAGGAAAATGAGATTATACTCGTTGAGGAAAGTTGAGTTAGATGTGAACTATAGTCGTGTTGCTTTTCTTATATAAATAAAAATTATTTTTCCTATGGCATGGGATTTTACAAAGATGTGGAATTTTTTTTAATGTATTCTTAATTGATTCAAACTTGAGCGCTACTGTAGCTGAATTGTAATAAGCGTGAACGCATATGACTAAGCTGTTTGCAGTAACGCTGGAAATTATTTAAATATGTATTTTCTTTATGCTGTATCATTTGTTTTTTTTAGTATTATTTTTATTTAACATAATTAATATTTTGAATGATGAATTAATTTTAAGTTTGTGAGTTATTAATAATCGTTTAAAATGTAAGTAAATTATTTATTTACAACAGATTTAACCTATTTTTAGCTTTTTTTTAATTGCACTGACTTATAATGTATTGATGTCAATTATTTTTGTTGGAAATACATAAGGCACTATCACGTTGATTATTTCCTCTCCTTTTTTATGTTTTAAATTGATAATCATTTTATATTTTGATGTTTAATTGCATTTAAGAACGTTGTGGTGAATGTTTATTATTTTAATATGTTGGAAGTCCAGTGAATAGAAATCTGCTTCATAGAATAAACTATTGATGTAATTGCATTGTATTCTTTAGTGGTTAAATCCATCTGGAATACAACTAAGGTGAGATGTACTACAATTTATATTTTGAAAAGTGTGCTGTAATTTGTATTTAGTTTTATTGTTTGTTTGTGATGTTTTATTCTCAGTTTATTGTTTTATTTCATTCACAAGTTAAGTTTGTTGGAGACCAGTGTAATTAAAAAATTTGAATTCCACAAGAGAATTGTAGATTTTCAGTTTATCAATAATATAATAGCATGCATAATAAGATAATGATGCTTTTTGAACTGTATAAAAAGATTATAAATATATATCTGAATATATAGTATTTTTTGTATTCGAATGAATTATTATGCACTACTCATCTATATTTTTTCATGTGTTTAAATAAAATTATAAAATAAGTATTTCGAAAATTTTCAATTTATTTTTTGATATATGCATTATTTTGTATTTGATACAATTATGATATTTACTTTTAAAAAGTTCTTAAATATAAATATTATTAGAGAAATCAATTCTATTGATGTAATTTTTTTTTTTCTTGCTCAAACAGTATATTAAATTTAGTGATATTATTGCAGTAATTTCTTTCCGGCTTAAATTATTGATGCTTTATTTTAACTTTCTTATCATTTATTGAATGCATTGTTTGCATTTATAATGCTCATATATAATTATTAATAGATATTTATAAAATTTGTCTCTTCTTGAAGCGAAGTGATTTTATTGCATGCATATAGTATATTATTGATTGAAGTTGTGCTATGTTATGTTGATTTTTTTATATGATGCTAATATGAGGTTAAGGTATTGTTATTTTATATTTTAATGTTTTGCTATTGGCAAAAATAATTTATCCTTTATAAATAGAGTATATATTATTATTTTAATATTATTTATTTATATATTATTTTAATTTTGTTTAAAGATTTTTTTTTGTCATAAAATGGAAATTTATACAAAAGAATGGTAAATTGTAATTGACATATTTGCTGTAGAATTTTCAAATACTGAATATTTTATACATAAACACTTTGAAGTATGAGGAAAGTGTTGTGACAATGCATTATTTGTTATTATTATTATTTTAAAGCTATGTTTCCATTTAGAGAAAAGGTTATTTTATTTCTACTTTAAAATATCTACAATATTTTCATTTCTTGGGTAGAAATGAAAATATTGTAGATATTTTAAATCATTTTATTTTCCTCCCGAATTTCTTTTTGATTTATATAAGTATATTTTGCATCATTTTATTAAAATTATTAACTTGCTGAAAAACAATTAACTTTTTATAGTTTTTAAAAATTGTTCTTTTTGCTTTTTAAGAGCTATGAAATACTTTTTTTCTGAAACTAATATTCCTACATTATTTTAAAATAAACCTATGAGTAATATAATAATATTGTCTAGCATAGTATCATATAATTATATCTTTCCATTTTAGAAATTTATACTTATGTGTGAAAATTATATTTACATGCATGCTGGTATTTCATTGAATGCTAATGTTAAATGTATTTTTTCTTGGGAACAAATTCATATCCATCAATTGCTGATTTGACCTTTTTAATGTTATATATATATGCAAATGTTACAAGTTTAAGGAAATTTTTGTTGACAGTTTGTAAATAGTTTTTTTATTTATAAAATTCAAAAAAAAAAAAATATTTTATCTCAAACAGTAGCAGGTGTTGAAGCACATAGTATGCAGCATATATATTTACTTTCCTATAGCTATAATGTATTTTGCATATGAAAGCTTGCAAAGAAAGTAATAAATTGAATCCAGATGCTTTGCACAAAGTTAAATGACATTTAAGGTATACATTTTTTTTTCACTGTTACTCCTCATACGTGTTTGTTAAGCTGCAATAAGAACAAAAAAAAAAAAAAAAAGTTGGTCTTTTTGATGCCTAATTAAATTCATGCCTATGTTAATGAAGCTGTCTAGGTATCTACCAACCATGCTGCTCTATAAGTTTTATGGCCTATCATTCATCTAATTTCCACTTCAAAATTTCATTTTAGCAACTTAAAGAAGGAAAAATTTATATGTAGCAGCAATTTAACATCTTCAGATTTTTGAGTTCATAATTTTTCGAAATAAATTTAAAAAAATACTTTCTACTTAGAATATATAAAAATGAATTTTAAAAAAGTTAACATGTATGGTAAAGAAATTTTTAACTGTATTTTTTATGTAGTTTAATTCAATTGTGCAAATTAAGGAAAGTTATAAAATTTGAACATCAAAAATTACTGTTTTAAGAACGCTGCATTAAACAAGATTCTTAATTTTTTTTAAGATTTGCAAAAGTCTAATTTTCTTATGCTTTTTATTTACCTTTTTTTTTTTTTTTTTTTTTGTTAGTTTGAATTTGTAAATTTTTTTTTATGTTGTAAAATTTTTGTAGCCTTATTTCCACTTTAAAAATTTTACAAAAATTCTTTTAAAAAAATGATTGAAAAATTGTTGGGAATGGTAAATGAAGAACGCTATGAAAATGTGCAAAGCCTTAACATTAATTCTAACCATTTCCCAGAGTTTTATGTAGATGCAATCTTGTTTCCCAGAATTTTACATTTTTTTTAAAACTTATCTTTCCCCTTGCAGTTACTAAATTTTAATTCATTGTTATAAAAATATGTTTATAATTATTTTCTTTTTGTTTTCCTGTGTAGTTTAATTTATTCCATCAATATAAGATAATGTAAAAGACATAGTATTTTTAAGTTAATAAGTCTTGAGATTAATTGCCAAATATAACAACATTATATTGGCAAAGTTTTTCTGATAATTCCATATTTCATACCATGTATCATAATTATGTTCATTCTGGCCATGTCTAATGTGTTTAACAAGTCATTTGCATTCGATGAAACTACTGCTGAATTAACTAAAAAGTAACAAAAGTTTTTGATGCACTTGTGCAAACCAAATTTAAATTTCATATGCAATTCTTTTTAATTTCAAATATTCTGTTTTTAATGCATTAGATTTGCTTGAGTTTGTTTGAATAATTTTAATATTTTGAGATTTTATTTCTTTTATCTAATACATCTCTCTACTGTCATAGGTTTAATGATGCTGATCAAAAGAAGAACTTAATGCCTAACAAAGTTGATAACCTGTCAACCAAAATGGCAAGTGCTTTGTTCACCATCGAACAAATTGAGCTGATAAGGAGACTGCGGAACAGTGGCATTACTAAGGAGCAGGTCTCGATGGCTTTTGACCAGATGGACCGGCTGGACATTGAACTTGGAAAACCCTCCACCTCCAATCGCTCTAACATACCTCAATACCCTACGATCTGTTCGTCCCTACAAGCTCTTGACCGGATTGATCAAGATTCGAACCCGGTCCAGAGCCAGATGACTAATGGCGTCTCCAAGAATGAACTTTTTTATAACAAAAATCAGGGCGAGTCATACTCTCGGCCACAGAGTAGTAGTAACTCGTCCACTGATGGCGCAACGGACAATGGCCAGAATGGTGATGCCATCTCACCTGTCGCCAACAACAACAGCTCATCACCTACCTCCCGTTTGTCAAACGAATTGACGATCATACCTCTTTCCTCATCGTCGGCCCCATCAGTTCCTGTGTCCTATTCGTCGGCCGATGGAGTTACAGTACAAAGCCACATTTATAACAGCCGTTCGGCCGACGGAGCTTCGAACTGCGTCCCTATTCAGTGCTTAGTCAATCCCCTTGACCTTTTACAAGATGAGTGCTATGAACTGGATGAGCTTAAAAAGTTAGTGGAAATTATTAGTTTTTAAAAGTAGCTCCCTTCAGCTTGAATTCATAAAATGTATTGTTTTCAAAGAAATATTGGGTATTGCAAAGGAAATTTTTAATATTCTTGTAGATATGTTTTCTTTATTTTAGAATTAAATGATATTTGGTATCTTTTGATGTAATAACCTCGGATTATTTTGTATGTTTAACCATGTTGTATGAAATATAAATGTTGTTTCATTTATGTGAGGATTTTTGAAAGGTTAAGTTTTCAGAGATGGAGATAGCTAATGGTCGTTTTTTAATTGAAAAAGAAACTGTTATTGTGTTAAGTTTGATTTCCTTATAGATATTTTTTTTTCTATGTAATCTTTTATCTATTAAATACATTTTTTGTCTATTTTTTAATAATTGTTAAAAATGCTAGCTTTGTGATTTTACTAATGGATTCAGGAAACCTTTTCCCATTATAGAACAATAACAATTTTTTAAAACATTGTAGACCTGTTGTGTATCAAAATGTATATACATTTTCAACTATTTTAATGAGAATTCAACATTTTTTTTTAATTTCATATTTTCCCCTCATTTACATTAAATTGAAATGCAAAAGTATATGCATTGATCTAATTTTGATTAAATATATGATTTAAAAAATTATTAAAAATATTTTCCTTTTATAAAATTCCTTAATCATTGTTAGTTATGTTTGGAAATTGATTCTTATTTACTAACTGCACGCCGATGAGTAATTGTCAAAGATTGTATATTTAAGAGATCTTTTGCTACTAATATCCGACATTAGTATGTAGTTAATATACTAGTACCATTTAATTTCCATCTATGTTTCATTTTTGAATTACTAATAACATTTCAATCAATTTTTATCAAATAAGAAAGCCTGTAAATTTATTAAGATATAATTTTATCTATGGTGCTCTAGTCATCACCAAATTTCGATGTTGATGTCCATCTATTAATTCTAACATTCATTGGCAAGTGCTTTTGATCTAGAGCTTTGTTAATGAAATTTTGCCGATTTTAGCAAGCTTGCTTAGTCCCACTTTTTGAAAGGAAAATTCATTCCTTTTTTTCATGTATAACTTTTCTGTAACGGATTAAAATTTTGTAATTGGAGAGCTTACATTTGTGTATGTTCCAATTTTTTATTGAGGTTCTTTGACAATTATAGAGATAGATTTTGAGTTGAATTTTTTTTTAAGAATGCTTTTATGATATTAAATATATTGGTCAGTTTTAATGAATTTGACTTGCTTTTCTGTGAATTATAAATTTTATATTTACTTTTAATTTAGTTCAGAATGAAATGTAGATCAATAATTAAAATGAAGTGGATTAATTATTTATGCAGGGAATGTTAACTTTTAAAAATATCCATACTATTGAAAATATTCCAAATAATAAGTTATCCATTTTTATAAATATTTTTATTTTCTGTTATTAATAATAGATTTTAAATAATAGAAATCTAAATATTGTTGAACCTTTTTTTTTTATCATAAATTTAATTTGGATGTTTCA
The DNA here is from genome assembly GCA_026543865.1 of Argiope aurantia. Classification (NCBI taxonomy): domain Eukaryota; kingdom Metazoa; phylum Arthropoda; class Arachnida; order Araneae; family Araneidae; genus Argiope; species Argiope aurantia. The sequence goes on from JAPMOR010011282.1 coordinate 321,893, forward strand.
GTAAAAATGTCTTGCTACAGAAATTCAAAGTCTTTATAATATTTAGAAACCTATTTTATATACAAGAAAAGGAAGAAGCGAGGCTTAATAATAGTGTTAGAATAAATTTGTTTCATTTCATTTTTTTACTTATAATTGAATGTAACAAATGGGCTTTGTATTTACAATTTAATATTTTTAGACAGTTTTCAGGGTTTCTCTCTCTTTTCCTTCCCTTGAACTACATATTTACTTAAATCTTTCCCAAGGTTTTAGTCTCAATTCATTTTTTTTTCAATGTTTGTGAAAGTTTATTGATTGCATTGAATTAGGAAGCACTTTTGCTACTTATCCCACTCCTTATTTCCCTTTCCATTTCTTCCTCAATCTTGTTGCTCTTTTTTCGATGAGAAAAACTTGTAAGGATATATTTTTTTTTTTTTTCTCAGTACTCTTCCTCCTCTTCCTGAATATTTTTTCTTTGTTTAAATCAATAATAACAAAGAAAAACAACAAACCGTCGGGACTTTTAGTTTAATATGTGACAAGTATTTAAGTACATTAAATATTGATTTGAATATTCACTATATTTATAAATAGCCAAAATTCATTTCTCTTTAAAGAGAAATTTTACTTTTCTTTTTAATTACTTCGATTAATTAATAGTTTTTGATTTTTAAAAGATTTTCTTACTAAAAAATAAACCATCAATCAAGAATTTATTTACATTCATTTCAATTTTTCATTTCTTTCCAATGCAAGAGTAAATTGAAAATTTATTAGATGAAATTGTACTTTCCAAGCTTCAGAGGAATTAAACTGGCACTTAATTATTTACATTTCAAAATTTCTCAGATTGTATTTGCATCTAAAATTTCACATGTTTGGACTCTTGCTCCATTTGTTTTAATTTGGAATATGATTTTGTACAATCAGTCTGGGACCAAGACAACATTCATGGGTGCGCTGTAAATTTTAAGAAAAATATTATGAAATTGTTTAAGATGTAATAATGCACTTTGTTAATGAAGAGTATTTAAAATATGCATTTGACTTCCTTTATATTATTTTCTTAGTCAAGACTTATGGTTGAGCTAATAATAAACATCATGCTCATATTAAGAGATATTTTTAGAGTACTTAAGTAATTTTTTAGAAATATTTAAGTGAGCGATTATGTATAATTTTTTATTTGCTTATGATCCTCTATTATTGATTAATAATAATTCACAAAGTAATTTTAATGGCTTAATAAATCATGATTAAAAATTTCTTCATATATCTAATCCCATCTTAGTTTTAACATATTTAAATAATTTACTGTGTTGTATTTTCACTGTATACCATGCTTAATTGTAGACTATTAAAATGTTAGTGATTTAAAATGTTTGTGATTGCTATTATACAGTTGGGTTGGCCGTTGTTGTGGTAACTGTTTGTTTTGTCCTTTCTTATAGAAAAGGCGAAATGAATATCCTTTCGGAAATTCGAAACTTTGTTATGAGGTACAACATCAAGCAGACAATGATAGCCGAAATGACCAAAATGAGTCAAGCCTATGTTAGTCGTTTTTTCCGTGGTGATATACAAGATATGTCTGATCGTACCAAGAATGCCTTCTACATGTGGTATTTAACATGTAAAAATAATCCTTGGAAGCTCAGTAAGTATTGATTTTCATTTAATGTTGCTTTTATTTTCATTAAAAAAAATAAGCATAAGTTAACTGTATCAATTTTGAGTAGCTGCTAAGAACTATTTTTTGAAACATACTTTCTAACAAAGTACTAAAAAGTAGAGTTTATATTTATTTATTTAATTTAAGTTATAATTTGTTGTTATGAAGTAAATCAACTTTTATTCAATTTCAACATAAGGACTGCCAAAATATTAAATCAAAATTGAATTAGATTAATTGTTAATGAAGTTATACAGATATTAAAATGTATTGTCATTGAGTATACAAAATTTCAGGAATAAATTCATCAAAAAATCTGTGTGAAAATTGTTAAAATAATTCTATGTTTAGGCACATGAAGCTGACAAATTGAATAAAGGTGTGAAAAAGAAAATGTTAAAACTTGAGTAAAAATTATTTTTATCAGACTTATCCAATGCCTCAGTAAATTATTTAACTTATCTATATTTTTAAAAAAATCATGACTGTAAACACATGATTACTTTTTTATAATTGATTTTTTTCAGGCTTTTGATTTTCTGTCCTGTTTAAGTTAATGTATATTTAACATTAATATTCTCATTTAATTCTTTATTTTACTGTGTGTTAGTATTATTTTCCCCCCCAAAATAATTCCTGAAAAGAGAGAGCATAAGAAATGAAATTTTATAAATTTATTTAGAGCCAATCTTTGGCCATTTGTTAATTTTTTTTTTTTAATATTCCTTGTTGCTGTTAAAATTAACTGATTTGTGAATGCATATAATTTTTGCATTCCCTAAATTTTTTAGGCAGCAGTTGGAGGGGAAAGGAAATGATTTTTGCAAAAAGTATTGATTTATAATATTTTCATTTGTGAATATGTTTTAATTTTTTTACAGCCCCACAACATATTTATAAATTACACTTAGTAAAAAAAAAATGTATTACCTTTTCCCTTGTGCTTGACAGTAGTGTTGAGAAAAAAAATATTTAAAGCTGTAACTTGAAATATAGTACCTGAGGAAGTTAAGATGTTATTTAAATAATGACTTATGATATAAAATGAGGATTTCATTTAAAATTGCATTCGACAATAGTTTAGTTTTTCATTTCATTAAATTGTAATGGAATTAATTCAAGCATTTCAATTTAAAATTGAAATTTGTGTCATAGATAAAAGCATTGGTTGTTCAATATTTTTCTTATTTCTAGATTAGGGACTTCTTTCTTCTAGATTAGCAATAAGGTGTGTAATGAAAAACTGATTTTTTTTTTGTTCCAATTTTTTCTTCTTGTTTTAGCCAAGAAAATAAGGAATAAAAATCCTAACATTTTGGGATAGTTTTTTTTTTTTTTTTTTAAATATTAAGATTAATAAGTTGTAAATTTTTCTCAGCTCAACTGTGCCCAAACTCCGGTGTGAAGAGGATGGTGTCTGAAAGTGGTGATCTCATCCCTCTGAAGAGGGAGCGCTTCACTTTCAAGGCAGCTCATCTAGCAGTGTTAGAACGTTACTATGAGAAAGATCCTTATCCAGACTCCCAAACCAGGGAGCAGATTGTGGATGAGTGCAATAAAGCTGTGGAAAGAGCAGGTACCTATTGTTGCTTACTTATTTGGTTTATTTAATTGTATAAAATTAGAAGGAAAAAAATATATACCTTGAATGCTTTTAAAATACAATTTCATAAAGAAACACAAAAAAAAAACTTAATGTTTTTAATTTCACAAAAGAAATTTTAAAATGTTTGCAAATAAAAAAAAAATTACAATTCCTTTAATGTAATCAAAGTTTATTACTTTGCATTAAATAATCTAAATAAATAAAAGTTCTGAAATCCAAATTAGGTTTTCTTCTACATTTGTTCTCAAGTACTCTGAAACATAAATTTTCATAATAATAAATTTAGTAGTTAATTTATTATTAATTAAAAACTTGTTTTTGTGTAGATATTAAAAACTCCTTTATCTTTAGTATTTAATTCCTACTGAATTAAAATGTTATTTATAGTTTAAATGTTTTTTTTTTTTTTCATTACATAGACAAGACACATTTTCATGGATTTTAGCGTTTTGGAAGTAGAAAATAATTTTTTATATGTCAAGCACATTTTGTATATATTCATTTTATTGTTTATTTAATCATGACTTTTACTTCTCAGTGTTAAGTAAATTTGTTATTTTATGAGGGTTTTTTTTCTTTCTAATTTCTATCATGTTTGATTACAATATTATGAATAAATCTTTTAAAAAACTTAGAGAGATTTTTTTTAAAAAAAACTTATAGAGAGATTTAGATTGTTTGCTTCTTCTTATATTCTTAATTTTATTTAAAATAAAGCAGTAGATTATACATAACTTTCATAAATTATAATATTTTATAGAAAAGTATTTATTGTATTAAGAATATTGTTAATATTTATAAAAAATATCATTTATGTACATTTGCATAAGCATACTATCTAATGTTAGACATATATATATATAATATTTGCATATAAAATTTATACCATGTTATCTATAGACAGTATGATATGCAATGCCTCTCATAATTTATAAGTACTTTGATTTTTCTCTCAAATATTAAAGAATTTTTACGAATTGTGGCAGTTAATGAATTGCAAATTTTCTATTTAATGAAAGTATGAGGATATTTTAATTCCTTTGGAAACACTAAACATACCAATCAAATATGAAATGAAGCATGAAAATGTTATTGTGGTAAAGAAGGATTGAATGGGTGTAGTTTGGATAAATCCAGTTTCTTCAGGGAAGGTGTAGTAAATCGACTGAGGGTTTTATTATGTTTCATATATTAAATATAAGCAAAGAACATTTTAATTATCTTATGTAAAGTTTATCTTACCATTGCATTATTTTAAAATTATGAGTGCCAAAATTTCCAAGTCATGTTTGAAAATTGTTGCAATAAACGTTTTGATAATTGAGTGATAGTTTTACCATCTTTCATTTTGAAATTATATTCTATATTTTGTCCCAATCCCACCTTTTCTTATAAATTAGAAGTTATTCTTTTATTATGCTTATTTATAGACTTGGGCATTGAATATATTTGTTGAAACATTTTTGATTTCTGATCATTCATTTCACTCAATTTGTGTGAATCAAAAATGTGTTAATCAAAGAAATAGAAATGGGAAATTTGTGGAGTATGCATAGTGAGTTTTATATGTTTATTGATTGAAAAAAAATTATTTGGAAAAAATCTTTGTTTTGGGACCATATATAGTGCTAATGTAGGTAGTTTTAATACTACACAATCATATTAATTTAATTTAAAAATACAGTTATTTGTAGAGTTATATCTTGTCTAATAGGTTTAACGAAAGTTCCATTTTCACTTTTCATATTAAAATTTAAAGGCACTTCTACTACTTTTCTAATTGTTAATGAAATATTTTGTTAGCATATTTGTAATTAAATTTTTCCAGTAAAGTTATTTATTAATGTAACTTAATAAAAAAAATTATATTTGTGTGTGCTTGTCTAATTCTGTGCTTTTTAATAATAAATCTTAGTCCGCGTTTCAGATCGTCCTCTTGCGGAACGGGAACGTGTAACCTTACCTGTTGTGAATAATTGGTTCAACAATCGAAGAAAAGAAGCCAAGAAGCAGCTCAGACAACAACATGGTAAGTGGGCACTTTTATACTCAAGTAGTTATTTGTTATGTTAGTTTTATTTTGTATCGATTTTGTATGTTTGAATATGCATATGTGCTTTTTTGTGCTTATGTAAAAAACCAGCATCTTATTTTGCTAATTCTCTTTTAAGATGAATTTCTTTAATATCCAGCGATATCTGATGCTAAACACGTGCGAATTTGTAATAAAAATGCAAAGATAAAATGTAGTTTAAAATAAGCTTTCAATGTAGTAATGTATATTAAAAAAATTTAATTGCAATGGTAGTTAATATATTATTACAAATAAGCTTTCATACAGTTTTTAAGTTATTTAATTTTTGATGCCATGAATTTATTTCTAAACTAATTAAAAAATTAAGGAGAAGTAAATTAATCCTTTTAACTTAAAAAAAAGTTTTAAAAAAACTGGCAGTAAATAATGGTTTTCATTTGAGAAGGAATTCATTTGAATATAATAGGCACTTTGCCTTTGTTTATTAAATTGAAATTAATTGCTTTGTAGTTTTTACGTATTATATCATGCAAATTATTCAGCAACATCTTAGTGTATCTGCTTTTCATTCTTTTTTGTTTCATTGATATTATTATATTAGGCTTATTTTTTTATCCATTTACAAACACAAGTTTTGCTTTACGTATTTATATTGCAATACTCTTTCTGGGGAAATTTTGCATTTTGTAAAAATTCTTTAATGCTGTTTGTCTGTTCACATATATTTATAGAAATGAAATTTATACTGTTAGTCTTAATCATTTTTTTATTTTATTTTGGGATTGTTCTGTCTTTTACTCTAATTTAAAATACAAAAAATTTGATTAATATTGAAGTTATTTAAAATTTTATAATCATATTTAATATGGGCAGCAACATTCACACACAGATAATGCTTTTTTAAAAAAAGTTTTGGCCCATTATCATTTTTAAATTTGAAATAAACTTTGATAACTCTTAATTGTCTTCGTTTGTATTGGAAATTTGTGGTCTATTATATAAATAAATTGAATTTTATCTGTTGGAAGAAGGAACTTGTTGGGATTATTTTAAAAATTTAATGATTATTGGTTCCAGAATTTATTTAAGAATAAAAATCCAAAAATTGTTTCATTAATTCTGAAATTACTAATTGATCTTAAATGAAACATGTACCATATAGTGTTAAAATATACTTAAAACTAATTGCTTCATAACATTTGCATGTGCTCTTTTAAGGAAAGCTGTTCCTGTAATAAATATTTTGCAAAAGTTTGAAATAAAAATATGCCCACAGTGGTATAAAATAATATGCCCACAGTGGTATAAAATAATATGCAATATTAAAAAGCAATCAAATGTTCATTATAGTTCAAATCTATAGATAACTTGTTGAGCAATCAAATACTGGACAAAGAAAATGTAAATATGGAGAAGGATTGTTTCGATAAAAGCAAATTTAAACAGAATACTAGAGATTTGTTATATAATATGTGAGTGTTGCTTAATAATATTCTCTCTTTATATGTAAATGACCTGAATAACCAGCCCTTACTTATAATGTAATATGCATTTATATTAAAGTGACAGAACATTTGAAAACTTATAAAGCATTAAATAAATTTTCTCATAGAGTGTAACATAGGTTTTGCTATTCAGTGCTATAAAACCACGTTTTAAAAACACCTTTGCTAATATTTCAATTATTTTTCATATTTTTAATTATTTTTCACTTGCTTCAGATTTGAACATATCTTAATATTTTATCCAATAATTATGAAAATATCCAATAATTATTGTACATTGCTATCAAAAACACTGAAATATAAAATATTTATAAATTCTGATGTATTAAGAACAATGAATCAAAACTGATTTATCCATACAGTAATATGTAGCAATTTAAATAAAAGTGTATCGTAATGTGACTGAATCTTGAATTACTAATTGAAAATAACATTAAATTGCTATGTATTTACAGCAGCGGCAATGGCTGCAGTGTCTGTAAGTATGTCGCCTTTGGGCCAGCCCTCCATGGGCCTCCCCTCTGTTGCCTCAATGCCCAGCCTCTCTTGGCACCAGTCGCCCGGCCTCGGAGGCATGACCAACTTTGTTGGAGCTCAGCAACCAGCCTTCCACCCTAATGCCCAGCTTGATCTCAGTAGCGAGGCAATGGACAGTGACAGCTCAAGAGACTCATATGGCAATGGGGATGCCCTGTCTGTTGAGGACAACGAGAAACCGGCCAACATCAAACAAGAGGTGTGACATTTCCTCTGAGGAATGGGGTGGCGAGAGAGATCGGCATACTGGATTGACTGGTTCATTGCAAAATTATCTTTTTTTACAAACAAAATTTATATTGAAGTTTTTATTGTTATAGATTGAAACAAATTATTTGTATGTCATTGGTTTAATGGAATGATTTATTGAGGAAAACCTGATTTATAAGTTTATCAAATTTTTTTTTATTATTTTCTTTTTTTTAAAATTGTTTTTTCCACCAATTTTGTTTTCAATTAAACACGGTGACTAATCAAAATTTATTTTTGTGTAAGGTGGCAAAAATGCATTTTATTTTTTACTGTTATCTTTTAAAATTTTTATTTCTGGGTTAAATTTTTTAATTCATTGACATATTTGTAATTTAAAATGTATGTCTATGCATGAGACTGCTGTATTTATAATGCAGCTGGTGGTTTTTCTGTGTTATGGTCTTGGAATTTGGGACCATCTATACTGGTCATTATTACTATTATGACAGCATGAAGTTAAACTAAAGAGTGTGGTAGATTAAAGTGTTTTATATATACATATTTTTTAAGTTTTTAGAAATATATGTTTTGTTAAAGATTTTTTTCCTGTTTTTGTCCTCTTTCCTTTTCCTCAGGATTAGTTAGTTTATTATAAGTATATTTTGTATATAAATCCTACAGTAAATTCAAGGACATATATTCATAAAGTGCTTTATCAAAATATTTACTTTAGTAAAGAATGCAAATATTGGATTTTCTATTAAAAATGAAAATTGTGTTTTGTTGCAAAGTACAAATAATCCGGGTAAAAATTTAAGCTGCTTTTTGAAATGCTGTGGGTTTCATTTATATGGTACAAATTTAAATCTTATTTTTTTTATACAATATATTTTGAAAGACATTTATTGTACATTTGTTGAGCAACTATCTTAAAACTTTTATTTGTAACTATCACTGGAAGTTCCTCAATCAAAAATTGTTTTTATTTTATATTTTGATGTTTTTATAAATTACATTACAGTTATGTATTTACAAATGATCAAATTGCTTTTATTGTAGTTGAATGGATGTCAGTATTCATCCAGGCAATAATAATTGAGCTCGCCATGTGCATTTTTTAGATTATTTCTTTTTATGTCAAAGTATGGTTTTGGTTTAAAAAGACAGAATTGTTCATGTTTTGTGTATGTCTCTTAGAGAAATGTTCTTTGTTGTTCGTTGAGAGTAATTATTGTTTTTAGAGTATTATGTGTAATTGGTCTACCACACTCTTTAGTGTTCAGTGAAATAAGACTAAGGGAGTTGGAAATCTTGCCAAGCAAGATTCTTTTGTGAGTTACCATTTATGGCCTGGCCACAAAACTTATTAGTATTGTGTCGTAAGTGTTTGTCTTGTAAGAAAGAGCATTTAGATTTTGTCATTGTGATAGATTTTCCCTAAGGTAGTCAAATGTATCGATTTTTTAGTCCCTTTGAAAAAAAGGTAACTTACATCAAAGAAAAGATGTGTGCAGTGCATTATATATGAAACCAAGTTTTTTGGAGGGCAATTTGTACATACTATTTTCCTTTTTCTTTTAAGATAAGGATATATAACAATATATATAAGAAAGAAAATACTGATTAGGGGAGAAAAAAAAACAAGTTGCCAGAACAAGTTTTTAAAAGTCCATTTATTAATTTTAAGTTAACAAGTATCAATTTTTCTTTTATTTTCTGTTAACCTTACAATGTGTTGTCATTTGGCTATTATCTAAATTCTTTTCTTTTAATTAAGAAAGGTGTGCAAAAATTCTGTTTAAAATCCTGATTTCTTTAATATAATGTGTGTTTCAAAAATAATAAATTTTAAATCTTGATTATTATTTATGATATATAAGAAAGTAATACAAACTTTCATCATAGTTATAAGTGTTCTATGTCTCCACCATCAGCATTGATGTTATTCTTTGCCTCTTATATTTTGTCTTTCACTTTGTTAACATTCATAGATAATGAAGATGGATATCAGTGGTTATAAATTTTTAGCATTGCTGTTGGTAACACTGCTGCTGGTGAACTAAAACATTCATAATAATGATGATGAAACTTTGAGAATGCAATTTGCAGAATTATTTTTCATGCATTTTATAAAAAATTCAGTTTTCTAAGCAGTTTTTTTTTTTTTTTTAAACATATATTCTTGTATAAAGTCTCACACAAAAGTTACTTATATTAAAATATTTATGAATTATGAAATGTTTAGTAATCATTATTGAAAGTCCAATACAATTTCTATGCTGATTTAAAATATTGATGCCCTTTATCCTTAACAAATCATATAACCTCATTGCTTTTGTGATTAATGGATTGCATAGATCATATAATCAATTGCCTTTTTTTTTATTTAACAAATTTAATTTGACATTGTAAGGTTAACTCATTCTGAGGGGAAAAAAAACCATTCTATCTGTAATGAAGTACCTTTTTTTTTTGATAGTTGGCTGGAATTAATTTTTCCACATCATTATATTTTTTGATAGTCATGAATTAAATAAAATTTTTATTTTTCTGTAAATTAAATTTATATTATCACTTTTAAGTTAACAACTTTAAAAGACATTTATAAACAATATTTCTATCAGGAATCTTGTTATTCTATATGAATCTTTCATGCCAAGGAATTGGTGGTTTATTCTTATGTACATTTTATAATGTTGAATTGTATTCAACATTATTTTCTCTGGTCATTCTCTTCTTTAGATTTATTCTCTCTGTAAATAGATGGACTTTTAATGTTCGTAGTAAGCATTGTGAGTGAATGTATGTAATGGGTCATAGTTTTATTGTTTTAATAATGGCAATGATTTTTTTAATTCATAGAAAGCGCTCATTTCACTGCTCTGTTCAGAAATAAAATATAATGAATTGTTTCAGCCACCCAGATAAAGATTTTAAAAAAAGTGTGTGTATGCCGATGCTAAAATGGATCCCTCCCCATTTTATTTGAGTATGACATGCTGGTATGAAATTCCATATTAGCATGCATCAAAAATGCACAATTTTATTACAACAATTGAAACTCAGGTTTGGTAAGATGTTAGATATACATTGTTTATGTACTTTTAGAATCATATGATTTTAAAAACGAATGTTTTTTACCTCATTGTAATGTAACAATTTGCCATTAAACAGAGTACCTGCTTTCTATATTTGAGAATCGTTAGTTTTTTAGCGTCTGTTGTAAATGTCCATTAATCATGTTTTTTCTAAGTGTTTTTAATGATTGTGTTTCTTAGTTTTTCATTATCTTTAGGAATCACCCAACTGCTCTGTGAATTTTTATTATAATTCATCAAATGAAAACATTGTATTATTCAAAGTAGTTATGTTGTTGTTTTTAATTCTAAATTCCACGTATGTATTTTTTTCATGTATTACTTAAATGATTTCTCAGGGCTCTTTAGGAGAGAAGGCTATAATTTAATTCATTTCATGGTGTGTTGTAATATACATATATCAAGAATGTAAAATGTGTTTCAGTATTGGATGAATATTCATGGATCCCGTCTCACAATAAGGCTTATCTTTGATTTTTCTGTACTAAAAATAGTTTTCTATTTTGAAGTATGTGTTTGAATGGAAATATTAAGGTTCCAAGACTGAAATTTTTACCGAGTTTGTGCTTCTCATTCTTTTTGTTACTTAAAGGTATTTATGTTTTTGTTTTGCTGGTTTGGGCATACATTGGGTATTTTCTTCAGATGTTTTATGCCTTATATTCCTAGTTTAATGCAGTTTCCTTCTTTTATATTGCATGAATTGTTAGTTATTATAACTAACAGTATAACTGGTTTCACTCAAAGTCCAATGCAAAAAAAAATTTTGTCTTTGTGAAAATGAAGGAAAACAACTATTATCAAAGATAATTTTCTAAATTTTAATAGTCGAACTGTTCATCTACCACTCGTTGTTTTGATAGTGTTTCAAGTGTAAAATTAATTGTAAAATAAAATTGGATATATTGTCATTATGAGCAGTAAAAGACTGAAGAAACAATGAATTCAAAAGACAAATCAATATTAAAAGTGAACAATCATAAAGCCACTCAAATATTTTATATTAAACTTTTAGAATTTTAAGGTTTATGTTTTTGCAAAGTATATTAATTAAAAATTGGAATTGAAATATTTAAGTTTTTAATTCTCTGAGAACTTAATTATTTTGATGTAATATTTTTAAAGGTCTGAAAAATTAGCTTTTAAAATATACAAAATGGACCTTTTTCTATTCAATCAAATCTTTGGAACTTTAAGAATATTTTTTTCTTGGAATTCTAAGAAAATATGTTTTTAAATATGAACAGTTTTGAATTGAACGTGAAAAAAAGAATTAGCAGGTGAAGCCATTTAAAGGGCTTTTTGAATTTTCTAACCTTTAAATTGTTTATTTTTATTGATATTATTATTGAATCAAAATTATTTTTATAGCTATTTTTACCACCATTATTAATTAAAAATAGTTATTTTTAAATGCATTAAACTAGGAAATCTGGCAATGGTTACTTTAGAGATTTTTTTTTTCCTGTGCATTCTATTGTAATGTTTAATCCACTTATTTATAGTTTTTTACTCTTGCGTTTCAGTAATTAGAAACTTTACCTATAATTCAGTACAAATGTTATACGAATTAAAATATAGATTTTTATTATGATTGGGATTACCAGTACATGAGATAACTATATTGCATTAATTGTGCCAAAGCAAACAGGGTTTTCACTTTTAATAGTGCCATCCATAATAACTGATGTCAATTAAAGGGTTTTTTTATAACACCACAATAATACCTCAGGTTTCATTCACCTTTTGTAATACCTCAAGACTTTTCCCTTTTATGACTGTTTAATTTGATTTTCTTGAAAGTTTCAGAAAATCGATCTCAAATATATAATTGGCACATAGTTAATCTCATGTACTAGTTGCACTCTTTCCATTTTTATATAAGAAGATAAAGAATGGATGTTGCTTTTTGATATCCCATTTATTATACCTGACCCAAGTGATTTCAGTTTGAATGGATTTTGACATTCTTTGGTAATAAATTTGATTGAAATTCTTTTTCTCTCAAAATTATATAAGGTTTAGAAAAATATATTGTATCACAGTATTTATTTATTTTATCTTTTAACCTGCTCAGAATATGTGTCGAATTTATTGCTGTAAAATGAATAAGGCATAAATTACTTTTTTTAAATGTTGATGAATAAGACTAGTTAAAATTCGCTCATATAATACCTGGCATTTGTATAAAATGTATTCCAGTGAAAGTAGACAAATCCTTTCTTGTTAAATTTATATATAAAATATACTAATCAAGAAAGGCATAAATAATGATTTTTCCCCCCTTGCAAATTTCTTTTCTTGCTTTTTTTTTGGGCAGTATATGGATAAGGATATTTTAAAGATAGCTTAAGAAATGCTTTTTATGCTTTGAATTTTATTCCCATTGTAATTTACTACCAGAAGAGAGTATCAATTGGTAACTGCTCTGATTTGTATCAGTTTAGTTCAGAAAAAGGGTACATCCTCTGTAGAATATTTTATTATGATAAACATATTGTGCATTTCATGCTACTAAAAAAGTTATTTAAAAATGTTTAGAATTTTAAGACAGATGTATTCCTTAATGCATTTTTCTTTAATTCTTCAAAGAAACTTAAAGAGAGAAAAGAAACAGCAAAATAATTTCGAGAGGCAAGATTAGAAACTTGGCTGAGTGTGTAATTAAAACTGAGTGTGTAGATTTCAGTTTTATAATTTGCAAAAGTAATATATGTTTGCACAAAGATTAAAAATTTTAATAGTATAGAAGTTTTTAATTCATGTGAATTGAATCTAAATGGTTTTTATAATACTTAACTTTTTCCTAATATATTTAAAACTTTGCTATTACCCTTCCTCTATTCATTCCTATTTTTTTCTTGCATATCCCGATTCTCTCGTCTTGCCTCTCGATCTTTATGAAATAAAAGGATGCTGATTTCATAAAAATGTTTTTAAAATATGTTCAAATTTTATCCACTATATATATCTACTCACATTATATGTAATGCCAAAACAATGCATTTAGTATATATACATATACACCTCTATTTTTTAAAGAAAATGTTTTGGTATTTGGGAATGTATACTGGGTCTTTATTTTTAAATATAATAGTACAAACTTTTATCTTTTAAAATCAGTGGTGGCTCTAGATTCCCTTAGCCCTGTGTTTTGCTCATAATCTCGTAATACAAGTAATGACTTTCAAATGAATGGACCAATATTTGGTTGATAGTTTTCAATTGCAACAAAAAAATTTATATAATATATAGATACTTATGGCGGGTATATGTTTGTGAAGAACAATTATTTTTTTAACAAATTATAGTTGATTTTAATTGCATTTGTGTAGATATGGATTCATAGGGATTTTTTGTTAATATTTGAAATTAATAGATAATTATGAAATAAATAGTATTTGAATTTTATTCATCATGAATCTTAACTTTTTTTTAACCAATCAAATTACTTCCTAACTTTGCCTCCTAAATATGCATCATTGAATTTATGCAGATAAAATATATATGAAAAAAAAATGGTCAGATAAGTATTCAATCTCTCTACTGATGTAAAAATTCAATGTTTGGTTGCAGATTAACATTTAGAATTAATTCTCATTGGTTTCCCAAATGTTGTGAATGAACATGTGCATGTGTTGGAGTTGGAGCATTTTACAAATGCATTTAAATCTTAGTTTTAGTATTGTAATACATTCTAGAGTTATATATATGAAATTACTTAATTTGTCATACAACACATTTTTCGATCTTTAACTTTGAAGTATTTTTTGATTTAAAAAAGAAAAGAATCAAGTGTCACCACTGAAATAATAATCCTTTAAAATATTAGAGACAATCGGATAATTTTTCCGATACCATAATATCATTCTAGCTTCAACTTCTACAGTACTCAGTATGCAAACATCAGTGTACCTGGTTTTTCTATTTCAACAAATAAGCCTTATCTACGTTTAAAAGAATATTATACATTTTCTAATGTCATTTCATTTTAAACATCTGCCCTCATGTACAAATCTTTTACATATATACTATTATATTTCAACTTTGCTGCAGAACTATAATATATATATGCCTTTGAAGAATATTCTATGTCCCATCATTGATTTTTGTGAAGAAAAATGTATCTATTTATTACCTACTCAATGATAATATGTATTGCAAGTCACATATAAAATTTACAAGGAGCTATTGTAACTAAATTCATTAATGCTTCTTGATATATTACAGTACATAGTATTTGCATGAAGTGTTATATAAAAGGCAAAATTGAGCATAGAAGCTGATATTAATTCAAATTGTTTTCTCTAATTCAATGAAAAGGTTGTATTGTAGAAATTCCGGTGCTTTATTTGCAATTTTTTTTAATTTCTATCAGGTGCATTTTGGTATCAGAATAGACTTAAAGCCTTTGAGAGTAGGCTTAGTACATATAGTATATTCCTTTAATGCATTTTATAGCTTAAAATTTTTTATTCCAGAACATTATTAATAAGGGATTTTGTTATCATATATTTCTGTGTTGTATATTTTGACACAAGGATATCAAGGGTTTTTAAGCTGGTTAATTTAGTTAAGGAATATTGATATCTTTCAGTAACTTTTCTCTTAATTTTTAAGATACCTGTAAGAAAATAGTATTTTTTCTGATAAATTATCGTATGCTAGTTGCTTCCCCCCCCCCTTCTTTGAAGAAAAAAAGAAAGGGTCCCTTTTCACTCGATCTTCAACATTGAGTGGCTATCTTCCAAACTTTTGACCCTATTGGAAGGCTTGGCAAACTCAGTTTTAAATAAAAGTTAAAGCAAATCTTATATATTTTTAATCTAATGTTGATTAGTTATTTTATTATATTTTCTAAATTTCCTGCAGTTTATATTTTGTGAGAAACCAAGGCAGTTAAAATACATTCAACTTTCCCCTCCCCTCACCTTGTCTCCCTTTTTTTGTTTTTCTAAATCTTTAAACTTTTTACTTACTATATAGGCAGAAAAATCAATACCTAATAGAAAGATCAACGATTCTTTTACTCAAATTTGAATAAAAATTCGCCAGATAACCTTTTAATCTTTTTAGCTAACCGTAAATTTATTATTCACTCTTGTTAAATGCATTTGTATTTCTTTTGGATTAAAAGATTTTGTATTCTTTGCATTTCTTACTTTTTGGATTCATATTCGTGTGCTCAATTTTGTCTTCCTAATCCCATGTAAAGCTCTCCTAAAAAAAATGGTATTTTACTTGCAGTTAGTCAGATTCCTGCAAGTTGTCATTTTTCTTATAAACGTAAAAACGCATGGTGCCCTTTTTAGTGTGATTTGCTAATATTGTGGAGGTATAGTACAAACATTAGATGTCGTAGCTTAAGATAAAAAAAATAATCCAGAGTGTATTGTATTACTGTACCTATATATTATATCGCAGTAGTATTGCGTTGTGAAATGTCTTGTGGCTTAATGTTGTGACTATGAGCATATTTAAAATGCAAATATCTATTCTATGTGACCTTATGCACCATCAATATTGAATGGTGAGTTTGTAAAATCTATTTCATTCATTCACAAACCTTTCCCTCAAAATTTCTTTTTCAAGAGAGTTGCTCGGATCACAGTGGTCTGCTTCCAAATATACCTTTTCTCTTCCTCGCTGGTTTTTTTCGATTTTGTACCCTTGAAATGGCACTCAGTATTTTAGTTTCATCAGGTAATTATTATATTTTTTTAAAAAATCCTGTAGAGCTTTTTCTTCTTTTGTAGTTTATTTTTCTTACTATAATTGCTGACAGAAATGAACTATGTAGGATGATTTTAATAAAAATATTTGTTTTAAAATTTGATAGCAGAAGTATAATTTTGGATGCCTTAATTATGCCTTGAATAATTTTGGATAAATCAATTACTTTACTTGTTAAAGCTCATTTTGATGTTTTAATTTTTTCACTTCCTTGATTATTATTAGTCTATTTTACCTTTTTTCAGAATAATTCTTTTCTTGAAGACTTGTATAAGTTAAAAGTTATTAGTTTTTGTTGATTATCGCTTGTTATTCTTGTTGTAATTTTAAAATAGAATTTCATATCTTTTTTAACTTTTAACTTGTATTGCTTCTAATTGAAGTTCTCATTAAATGATTGAGGATGCCAGCATGGAGTGACTTGGATTAATGTTTTGGTTTTGGAGCCATAGAAATCCTGATTCTGTTAAATAAGAGATCAAATGTGTTCCTACAAGTGTGGTGCAGAAATTTTAAGAAGAGATGTCAGCTCAGGTTTTATTTTTGAAGTCAGATTGCAGTTCAAAATTACATTTTTGCCCCAAAATTGCCTTTATATTGGTTCAAAATGGGATGAAAATGCAATTGAATAGGATGGAGCCAGTTTTATATCTGCGGGATTTGGCACAAGTTTTTTTTTTTTTCTAATTTCTATTTATTACCAGTATTTCATTATTAACTTGTTCACCGAATGAATACTTTAAAATTTCTTAATTAGCCATAAAATATTTTGAATTAGACTTTCAGAAAGCATTTGATAAGCAAAACCTGCTTTTATCCTATGAAATTACACTTTCCATTTGGGAATGTCTTGTCCTACAGTTTTATTTAAGAATCATAAAATATTTGATGTTAGTTGATTATGTGAAATTTTCCCATTCAATTGTAGCAACTTTAAATTATTCGATTTTAACTTATACGTTTGAGAAATAAACATTCAATGCTTTATTACAAACAAGAATAACTCAATTTGATTTGGAATCCATTTTATAAAATATTTTATGTCTTAAAACTTCTGCATGCTTAAATTTTCATAGATCTTTGGCCGAATATCGGGTTTGAACACCTCTTCATAATTTGCAAATGGTTATAATCATGAAGAATTTTCTGAACATTTGAATAAAATTCTGCCTGTGATAGCTGATACACATATTTAGCAAATAAAAATGAAAGATATTTGCAAATTTTAGCAGGCTACGTTCTAAAAAAGTGTATATTGAACTTTAGAAATAGTGCTCAAAATCAATTTAAGATATAATCTTGTTGAAGCTTGCTGCATTATACATGGATATGACACATTTTAAAAGAGAGAAACCTTGATAGTGAAAGTTTCTATTTTAATGCTCTATATCTAGTTTGACCACTTTAAATGTAATTTAACTGTCCCTGTCAAGTTTTGTGGTTTTGTTGACTTTCATGATATATATAGCCATCCTACTTTTTTTTTTTTAATTGTCGGCATCCTGCTTTGCTATTAATTTTTGTGAATTAACTGATTAGAAAACATTTGATTTCAAAGGATTTTAAATCAAATGGTCCAAATACAAAATCTTAAAATTTTAATGTTTTTAACTATCTGATTTTTGCTATTGATCTTTGCATTCAAAAAGTATAATCAATCAACTCCTGCATTTTTGGTTTTCTGTCAGCAACTATTTTTGAAATAACATTCATTTAATTCCTCGAATGTTGACTTTAATTTCGGACTGAGAGTGTGATTTGAGCGGACACAGATGGACTAATTTTCTTTTTGTAAATAGTTCTGTCTTCAGTTTTGTTTCAAAGCTACTATCAGTTTTAGTATAGAGTCTATAGTAATTTTTTAGAGTGCTACATATTTGAAAATGCAACCAGTTCGTCCAAAATTCTGTGATCTGTCTATCTGTATTTCTTAATTTATTTCCTTACACTTAATATAAAGCAAGCGAATTCTATCTTGTCTATTTTCGCTAATCATCATTGTTGACTATTTTTGGAAGACAAAACCATTTGTAATGAAGAAATGACCTTAAATATATATGGAGTAAAAGTGGAAATAACTTCCATAGATAGATTGTAGTATCAAGTTCCTAATAGATTTTTAATTTTATTTCTTCATTGTTTTATTTTCATCTGAATAATTTTTTTTTTCTTTTTTGATGTTGCAGTAAAAGGATTTTTAAATTTCGAAAATGCACCATTTTGGTTTTGCAATAAATGAAATGTAGTAAGGAATCTATTGCAAAATGGATTAAGCAATATCCATTTTCCTCTTTTTAACTTTTAAATACTCATGCACATTTCATGTGTTGAATATCAACCTGAAAGTTGACTTTTTTTAGTACTGTACACATCAATCATGGAATGGCCACTGCTCAATTTTTTAATCGACATCGTCTTTAACTTGTGGCATAACCATTATTTATGCATTAGACGAGCATGTGTTCATTGTTTTTTTTATGTATAATCTTTTAACTTAAGGTTAATATTCAACTGGCATTGCCTGTAGATTTTGCACTTGGTGGTTTTAGAGGCAATACCATATTTTTTAATTTGTAATTGAAGTTCATTTCCTCAGAGATGCCATCACCCCCCCCCCCCCTTTCCCCCCTGTGCCCCCCCCCACATAATACACTTTCAACACATTTTTGTAGATTATTCAGTTCCGTTTCCTGTTTCTATTGACTACATTTTCTCCATATTTAATTTCCTTATGGATAATCAAGTTGCCAAATTTTTTTGCTTAATATTAATTTTGGTATTTTTGAAAACTTTTAGTCTGTTAGGACCAAACCACCCATCGCATATTGATGGCATCTCTGCTCTTGTATCCAAACATCAATATTGACGAAAAAAAGACGCTCAAGCCATCAATATTCTGGTATTTCTTTCCAAAATTAGTGCTGATATCTTGCAATGGTTTCCTGAAGATTTTCCACTCCAGATAGTATATCTATTATGAAATAAAGCTTGCTGTCTATTTTATAATTCCTCCGAAAGCACTCTCCCATCCCCTTTGAAAATCTGACCCCGTTGCCACAACCGAAGCAGAAATTTAATGGCAGAATTGGTCAGTTGTAATATAATTACATTTCTTCTTTGAAATGTAGCTACCCATGACTCGAGGAAAAATATTTTTTATGTTAATTTTTTTCTTTCCAGAACATGGTTATGAAGTACTAGTCTTTATCAATTAATAAAAAATATAAATTACACAAAATATGTTTTGTAATATCCTTGAATGTTAAATAATGATGGCTGGTTAAATTAGAAGCATTTCGGAATTTTGGGAACCTATAAATATTTTTTTAGTAAAAATCCCATTAAATAGGGAATGTTATTTTAATCATTCAAAATATATTATTCATATATTCATAATCTTTTTTAATTAAAATTTTAATTTTTCTGTCTCTTTTACTTCTGCTTTGGGGGAACCAGCCACAACAATGCTCGGATGTTACAAATATATCACAATGAGAATTGAAGAATGAAATATTTTTTCGATTCTTAAAAAAATGTAGAATTTTACTATCGCAAATTACAATCATATACGAAAAATTATTGTAGATGTTGTGTAAAGTATGTATTCATATTAAACACGGTTGGCTTGTAAAAGTCACAATCGTTCTATATGTCTTTATTGCTTTGGATTTTCTTCCTGTCATGGCGTTGCTGCTACTTCTGTAATATTGTGGAAAAAAAAGCTCACACTAAAAAAATAAATAAAAGAAAATATATAAAGTTCCTGTAGCCAGACACTATACCTCCGTATATGGCCAATATACTGTACAACCATTGTTTTATGATGAGAGTATGTATGCGACCTATATTGAACGTATGAATGTGTGAATGCATGCCTGCATTGGTTTTGTACGTCAATCGGCCTTTGTACAAGCTCTTGCAATAAAAGTGTTTGTACAAATTTGGCTCTGTGTCTTTTCTTTATCACTATATAATGCAATCATATTTATTTTGTAATATGATTACATTACACAAAATAGTTGGCTGCAATACACAAATAAGATGTTGGTTGATTTAAAACTCTTAATGCCTTGTGCGCATAACAAATTTATATTGCAGAAATCAGTAGTGATAAGTTGTCGGAGAAACAATTAGTAGTGTGAAGTAATTCGGTTATACAGGGCGATTCAAAACTTATAGTTCAAATTTCCTGGGTTAGGTAGGTAATGTGTCAGGAAACCGATTTCGCATAAGAAAGTATCCCCGCAAGTCATCTGCATGGACAAGTAAAATGAACACAAGGAAATTGTACAATTAAGTGGTAACGAATGTGATTTTTATTCCAGCATAGTAAAGTACAGGTTCATAGTAGATGCTGAAAATTGCGACCATTTACACGAACGCAGGATTCACAGCGCCGAAATTTTTTATAAACGGTTGGCATATCACAATGCCAGCAGCGGCCGCTATTTTTGCAACAAGGTCCATTTCAGTGTCGACGGGGGTCTTTCATGGTCTCCCACACACACACACACATACACAAAAAAAATCAGTGGGCGATAAATCAGGTGACTGAGCGATGGGTCCGCCTTTAAAGATCCATCGCGCTCCAAATGTTCAGTTCGGGTAATCACGGGCAGCAACTATGCTATGGACTGGAATTCCGTCATTTCTTGCTACATATTTCGACGAATATGCGCAGGCACAGCGCTCGGAAAATTCGATAACACTGTCTCGAGAAAGATGAGTGTTTCTGGCCATCCTATCAGGGCGGTAGCACATAAGGTCCCTACAATCAATCGCCAATGATTCCAGGCCATACATTCACGGCAAAACGATGTTGCGTAGCGTGATTTTTCGTACCATGCTGGTTGTCATAAGACCATACATGTGAATTCCAGTACTGAACACACCATCACGATTGAATGAAGTAAAACGATTCAAATGACCACTAGAATGTCAGCTCGTACATTAACGACGGCGAGGATGACATAACTACCAGTGGTGGTTGTGGGATTGGTCGGGCGAGCTGATGCTGACTAGGTACACACAGCTTCCTCTACATACGCATGTGGATATATTTTCATATGTTAAATCGGTTTCCTGATGTATTCCCTACCTCCCCAACGAAATTTGAACGATAGATTTTGATTCATCCTCAATATAGTATCTGCCAAGACACGAAAGTGGTTCACAAATCATTTTTGATCCTTATTTTCCCAAGAGACCGTTGATATGCGCTCGCTACCTAGTCAGAATTTTCATCAATGTACTTCATTCCTCAAATTGCATGTTCGGCATCTGTGGGGACAATTATTTAATGTAATAACTAGAGAATTGGATTTTGGAAATTTTCCATATTAAATTTAGAGACGCGAGTTAAAGTAATTTAGCTCAAACTATTAACTGGATGCAAGAAATTATTGAAAAGTAAAACTATACGCCATTATAATGGTAACAGCTGAATATTGAATCGAAAATTTGTGGCGAATAATGCTGTAGCTCAAAATTGTGGAGCCTTGAGTCAAAATCAATATTCTATGTCATCTGCCATTTGTTTTGCCTCATCTTTCAGTTTATAGTTTCATTTAATTATTACGAATTATGACATTTCTTCTCGTTCATCGAAATGGGCTGTTTTATTTCAGCTGAATATCAACCCATTGTAGAAGTAAGTTAAAACCGTCCGGAGGGGTCTCCAAAAACTTTCTTTTACTCTCTAATAAATTTGTCATACCAGAGAACGCCTTACATGACATTAGCGTGCAATAATTAAGAAGTTTTGGCTTGAATTTAGCATTTTTACTGAATATATCGTGTCATACTTGACAATTAATCCCTGGCATCCAGTCAAAAGTATCCGGAAATCGAATTTGAGTTTTAGACCCATTTTTCTCAGCCGATTGAAATAAAAATTTACATGTACAAAACTGCACATGTAGTCACAAAATTCCATACAAAATTTGTTATATTACGTCTTTGCGTTTTTGAACTATCGCGTTTACATGTGTCTGGAAGTACAGACAATCAACACGTTGTTATATTTGACTCAAACTTTGACAGGTATGTACTAAAATCTGTGTACCGAATTTTATTTATCTAGCTCTCTTCGTTTTTAGCTATCGTGTTAATTTATATTCGAACAAACGGACTTCCACTGGCCAAATTTTACACAAAATTTGATAGAAATCCGCAAATTTGGTGAAAAGACCGTATACCAAATTTCAACCGTCTAACTCAACTGAATTAGACTGTTTAACTCACAAACGGGCATTTTCCAAAAATGCGTTTTTTGAACTCCGAGTTCGAAAAACGTATCTAAAATATAGAAATTCGTCAAAATCTCAAGTCCGAATTTTTTTGACATTACTATACTTTCTCTGTATGTCTCATATACTACGTATATGAGAAAGTAAAAAGCAGAATTGTCTTGCAAAGAGCGTATTGGGATTGTCCGAGTTTTGATACAACAGAAGGAAAAAACAAGTAATATATATATCAAAAGAAATTTTTAAGTCAATTCCTACTTTCGCAAGAATTGAACTCGCATTCTTCACCTTCACGTGAAAAATATTGAAATCTTTGCATCTTACCGTTTGAGCTTCTGCCTGCTGATTTCAATTTTCATTACAAACTGCTAAAACTCTATTTAAAGTATTAAAAATTAATTAAATTTAATTAATGAATTCCTATTTGAAACAACTGTTTTAACATCAAGTGTCATCCACTACATATTTAAAAAAATGTATTTGAACTTGAGTGGATGAATAAAAAGTATTTTATTAACGATTGAAAGTTTGAACAAGCTATATAAATATATATAGGGAGAGTGTGAACTAATAGGAAATGAAAAAAAAAATGTCGAAAAGGTGCAATTATATTATTTGTGGAACAAGTTAGGTGCAACAGAATAATCCTTTGAAGAATTTGGAAACACGCTTCCGAAAGTAATTGTTCTGCTGAATCTTATGATGTTGATACTTTGGGAGAAAGAAAAAAAAACTCTAGGGATGTAAAATAAAAATTTAAAAAAAAAAACATAGAACGCAAAACTTTAACCAAGGGGACCTGTTCATAAATTTAAAATATAGTAATGATATTATTTTTTTAAAAAAAATCGAGGAACTATCTGATATTATTTTATAACTTAAAACATAAATAAGGAATAATGTCGTTACGGAATAAATAAACTTTATCAATTACTAAAATGGTTATGGAATACAGAGAATAATCAATTTTTATTCTGAATCAATCTATTTAATCTCTGACGTCAACAACTCGCTAATTATTTTATTCAACTTAACCGAAATGTCAACATGATGTTCTGTTTAGGATGGTGCCTGAGAAGAAACATCCAAGTGCTGATATTTAATATGATGAAAGGCAAAAAAATCGACAATAGCTGCCAATAAAAAAAATGTAATAGCTGTCTTTTTCAAGGTATGAATGACGTATTTGATACAAAATCTGTACATGCTGTGTATCAAATTTCTTATATGCAAAATTTTTGCTTTTTTTTAGGTATATCATTTGCATACATGCGGAGATGACAGACGATTAACCCTTCTGCAGATTTGATTCAAAATTTGGCAACGATCTATATATGTTGAAACAGTGTACCAAATACCATTTATCTGTGCTATTGCATTTTTGAGCTAACGCATTTACGTCTATGCAAATGTATAAGCAATAAAGCGATTAACACTGATGGAATCGGTTCAAGATGTGATAAGCTCTATATTACAGATGCTAAATTTGTGAATCAAATTTTATTCATCTAGTTCTTTATATTTTATAGATAAGGCATTCTTTTATATTCGGATGTATTTCACAGAAGATTTCGTTCAGAATTTGAAATCTACAAATTCGTTGTAAAGAAAGCATACCAATATTCATCTGCCTGACTCGTTTCATTTTTGTGTTATTAATACATAGACAGTAAAATAAAAATACAAAAGGTATTTTTGGGACAGAGAAGTCAGAAAAATTGAAAGATTCGCCAAATTCTCGAATTTTTTGAGGTTATAAGCAGAGAACAGTAGTGGTGGAGTGATGCAACTGAGTGAGAGATTCAGTTGATAACATCTCACAAATATGCCAATTAAATTACACTACACACCAAACATCTGGACTTAAGGATTTTAATTATGCACTCAGTGCCTCTCCTGCTCCTTTTCGGAAATTTTAAATCGAAGTTAAATTAACAACAGGGCCAACAGCAATCGTTAGTTTAGTTTGCTAAAATGAGAGCAGGCATTCGTCCAGTCATGTTGACTCCGTCATCTAAGTTCGAATTGTAACTAGTGATATTCATTATCTATTCATTTGCTTGAATACTTTTAATATTTTAGGATGTATGTGGATAAATTACTTATAGAGAGAATCCGGCGACATTGTTACTATTTGTAGGATCGGATAAATAAGGTTCTCAATAAAGTTCATGAGACAAAACAAATTTTAGTGCCCCCCTTCTATCCGCAAATTTTCGAAATCAGATATTT
>JAPMOR010011282.1:356735-371560 GCA_026543865.1 Argiope aurantia
AGATATTTGGATCGCAATTTTCTTTATTTGTCTTTAAACACTAGGATGCTTTTTTTGAAATTTATTTTTATAAACAAAGTAAGAATATAAAATAAGCCGGTTATAACAAAAATTTGTCTACTTCTATTTTGCCAAAAAGATTTAGAAATATCCGAAAAAAATCAAGTTTTCATCTCTAACTATATGACACCGTGCATGCAGTTGCATACGTCAATTAGTCAAAAGAATTCCAGAAAATATAACATTCCTTAAAAAAATGAGCAAAACCTGCAATGAAATATGTTATGAGGGTTGAAAAATATTTTACATTGCTTACTTTTGTTATTTATAATCATTTAATATTTTTAATGCAGTCATTTAATTTCTTAATTATTGCTCATTATCTATTCTTTTTAATTGAATAAAAGCCTCATTTTAACATAATTGCATATTTAAAATACATCGAAGCACCAAATGATATATATTAATTTAATACTATCGACATTCAGTATTTTTCTAATTCATTTTGTGTCCTTTACTTGCTTATATTTTTGTTTTTCTATATGTTCCGACTTTATATCTTGATCCAAATTATTATTTTTAAAAAGCGTTTTAGATTTTGGAACATTTTATTTTTTTAAACAGACTTCTCAACTGCATAATACATCTCTATTTATTTGCTAATCGTGCTTTCATGATGTTAGATAAATCACATTTCGTTCTGGGTAGTACAAATATCAGTACTATTTTAAGTCCAATAACTTTTAATAAATGATAAAGAAAAGATTTATCACTTGAAAGGATTTATCACTTGAAAGTCTAAAATGCATTATTTAGATTTAGAAAGTTCAAATAAATAAATAAAAAATATGGGAGGGGAGAGGTAGAAATAATATATTAAACCGAAGAAAATTCCCGAAGAAGGCTTTTAAAAAGTTCTCATTTTATTTTTTATTTCACTGTCGATTTTAGATAAACTCTTTTTCAATGAAGTACTTTTCATTTTAAGGGATTTATTATTGCCATTTGGCTTTCCCGTTTTCTTCAAATCTACCTTGTCTCTCCACCTTTTTAAAACATTTTAGAGGACAGGATAGATTTTATTGGTCGCTTGACGAGTGACGTAACGAAAAAGCTATGAGATGATCCATTGAAAAACGAGATGGTCGGCGAAGTGCAAATTGGAAGACCTGCACATGCGCTGAAGATGTTAAATACAACAAAAACGAAGAAAAAATATTTCACATCAAATTATCTAAGATTGATAAGTGATGCAATTTAAATCAAATGATTTCGGTGGAATTTAATGTTATTAAATAAATGAAATAGCTTATGATTTTGTTAATTAGTTATTGCTAATGGGAGCGTGCAATTTGTGATATTCGATCCTTTCTTCCGCGACATCATAGTATCGTATTTTCTGCTTCATTCGTCTATCTTTGTTTTGTTTTTTTAAATTTGTTCTTAATTATATAGTCACATTTAATATTGTCGCACCGCACGTGAGGATAAAACTAATTAAAGTCCTGTTGTAAAATTTACTTAAATATATGATTTTGGATTTATCAAAATTAGAAAACAAAACGTACTGAAATAAAACGAGTAGCATTAAAAACTTTTTTAAAAATTTAAAACGATGCAAAAATGATTTTTGTACGGCCAGAAGATATTTATTTATTTAAATATTAATTAATATTTTATCAGTCTCTACATATAATAAAGATGCATGTGGCTATGTGCAATGTGAGATTTGGTGCTCAACATGACAAACTTTTGACTTAGGATTACCAAATTTGACACCGATATACTTTGGAGGGTTAAAATACGTATTTAGAGGAATTTAAAAAAATTAACTAGAATTTTTTAAATTAGAGATTAAACTAGATTTCTGATAATTTTCCACGATAAGTTCCGAAACTATTCTCACACAAAAATGAGCTTCACTCTGTTTCAAAGACTAAAAAGTATCTTTTTTTAATGATGCAGATTTAATTGTTGTAAAATTCTTCAGTCTATATTTATTTCCTTGTTAAACATATTTTTAAGTAAATTTCAGAACAATATTTTCATTGTTCTGAGTAAACTGTTTCATTGTTTCATCAAATACTGGACCACGTGATTTTTTTTTCAATATGTGGGAGTTAAAATACGATTCTGTTTAACATCCATGTAATTTACAGGGAGAACAAAAAAGTGAAGATATAACACCGCTAAAGTTAGAAAAAGCGTTTTCCAAAAATCTAATTTTTAAACTAAGGAAGATTTGAAACGTATCGATTCGTCAAAATAGCGAATTCGAATTTTTTAGACAGTAAAATACTTCCTCTGCATTTTGTATATGTGAAAGTAATAAACACAATGGTTAACACGAAATCTATATGATAGATTTGATCCCCGTTTGTTCTTTTAATAAAGCTATGATGTTATTAGGTCTCCATTAGAAAAATTCATGTTAGCCAAACACAAATCGTATACAAAACAATTAAAATTCGGCTTTATGTCTGAAAATTTGATGGAATCATGGACATAGTATTACGTCTAAGCAATTGAAACAAAATATAGCCAATAACTCTGTGAAGCAGCTGGTTGCCAAAAACAAGTAATTAAAAATATAATTAAAATTCTGAAACTCTCCTTTTTTGTTTTGTTTTTTCTCCTGTATGTTGTATATAGAAAGTAAAGTAATCGTCAAAAAAATTCGAATTCGAGATTTTGATGAATCACCTCGTTTTAGATCTCCCTGGGTTCGAAAAACACATTTTTAGAAAATGTCCGTCTGTCTGTGATAAAGATAACTCAAAAACGTTTTGAGCTAGATGGTTGAAATTTTGCATAACGTCCTTACATCAGATTTTCAGATTTATATCAAATTTTGTGTGAAATATTTTCAGAGGTAGTCCGTCTGTCTGACTATTAGAATATAAGTTAACACGGTAACTACTAAATGAAGACAGTTAGATAGATAAGATTCGGTACGGAGATTTAACATCAAAAGTGTATATTCACCTGTCAAATTTTGAATCAAAGCAGACAAAGGGTCTGTTTGTACTTGTAAACGCGATAATTAAAAAACTCATTGACTTAAGTATATCAAATTAGGTATTTGTGACTTCAAGTGCGATTTGGTGTCAAATATTTGTTTAAATCGATTGGGAAAAACGTGTCTAAAACAAAATTCATTTCTCGGATTACTGTTAACCGCATGCCAGGGATAGGGTCAAAAAACTTGCCAAAGATGGTACGATAGATAGGCATTTTCTGGTATGACAAGTTTATTAGAGGATATACGAGAAAGTTTTGGGAAGACCACTCTCTCTATTTTAATGAGCACTATTAAAGAAAGGAACTACTTGATGAATTTATAATTCCAAGTCCAGTGGTTCGCCTTGTTGAGTATTTTGAGTATTTGTTCATCATACATGACCACTTTACAGATAACTTATAAATATTATAATGTTAAAAAAGCTTTCTTCAAAGGTGTTTCCAAGCGGTTTTAATTCTTTGATCAAAAATCGATATTACAAATGCGTGTGCCGTAAATTCTAGATATTTCCAGCCACAAAGAAGAAACGATTAGAAGAATGCACCCATGCTTCATTTTTGCATCACTTTATCATTTCAAAAAACAAACTCTTCAGAGATATCAATTTTCCTTCCTTAGTTTACTCTATTTGCCTCGTAATATAATAATGAAAGTTGACATTTGAGTATTAGCTATACTAGCAACAATACTTCAGAAACATTATCTTTAGCATGACTCTAAGGTTGTTGTTTTCTAAATCGAGGGTGCTTTTTTTTTTTTTTTTTTGCAAATAATTCCTGGCATGTGGTTAGATAATATTCAGGTAATCGAATATGTGCATTGATTTTTCTCCGACGGTTAAAAGCGGAATTTTGAAAGTGTAGGTATTTGGAGTTACAAGTTACAGTTACAAATGGCATACAAAGTTTCATTAAGCCATTGCGGTTTTCAGTTTTTGTGTGCATGAGAAAGTATAGAACAGCTGAAGATCATCCCTTTGAGAGATCTGTTTATATTATATTTGCTAAACTGATGCAATCTTGCTGAATATTGTCTCACGCTTCTTTATAATTTTTTTTAATTCAATGCTCTAATCATCACAGAACTCATGCAAATTCGATGGCGCTCGATATATTCTGTAATTGATGTCTTTCTTTTAATTGTATTATTAATTTTATTTACAGGATTATGTGTATATGTGTGTGTGCATGTGTAAATATATAGAGGCCGGACTGCTTTAATAAGTAAGACTTTTGCAACTATTTGAAATTGAGATAAATTATTACTTTGCCTATAAGCTTCCGACTACTCCGTTCTGTCGATTCCGAATACGACTACTCTTCTTCGACCACCCTGCTCTGGCAGCTGCAGACCCTTTTATAGGTCTCAGGAGGCGGGGCTAGAAGCCTCTCAACCAATCAGGAACGTTCGAGGCGTATCTCGGTTCCTACTGGACGGATCGGGAAAATTCTCGATGTTTCGGGTATAATCTATTTTAACGCCAAAGTCGCAAATTCGTCACCAAGTCGTCAAATGCTCGCCAAGTTTGTTGCCAAGCTCTGGGACCTCCGATGCGACACCCGGACTCCGTCCAATACCTATGACTGTAAAACAGTCCTTCTGATGATGGAACCAACTATGCTGGGAAGCAGAATTGCAGGTTTGTAACATTATAATACAATGAAATTTGATATGTTATATTATTATTAATATTGTAGTTACGCGTCAGATTTTGATTTCGTTTGGTTGAAAAGAAGGCTTCAAAAATGAATATGGGGCTTTCTACACTATACAACAAAAGGACGGGACAATGAAAATAAAAGTTTGAGAATTCCTGACTTTCATTATTTTGTAGAAGATCCAAAATTTTAAAGAGATATATTACAATGCTAAGAAAATTAAGGAAGATTTCTTCTAGAGATAAATCTATTGCTTTAGCATGTAGATAAAATTTTGAAAGTATGTATTTTGGGAGTTACAAAATTCATCAAAATTTGGATGTGGAGTTTCTTTTTTTTTTTTTTTCATTATTAAAGTAGTTTTTATATTTTTTTCACATACGAAAAAAATTAAAAGTAGCACGATGAGATCCTATTCCTTTAAATAATTGATGAGATTTTCCATATCGATTCATATTTAAAAAAAGAGAATGCACAAAGTGAAAATAGGAATAAAAAATGTTAAAATAAAAAATTAAAATGAAATCTACTATCACAATCGATCACGTGAGAACATTATTAATTTTAAATCATTATTTGTCTTATTTAATTTAAGACATTAACCAGTTTAAACCAGTTTGAAAACAATCATGAGACTTCTCTATCGGTCACTATCCCTCTATAATAAATAATGATATTTTTTTAAAACTTTCATTTTCAATTTTTCTAGCAGGCAAACAAAGTTTTGGAGCTCGACTGATTTTGAGATGAAATGACAGCTACGATGTCATAGTTTAACGTCAACCTTTTAAAAACGTATCTGCTGTCAAAGAAGCATACGTAATAATAAAGCAATACTGGTAAAAGCAGGTCAACCTTTTAAAAACGCTACTGCTTTCTAAGAAGCATACATAATCATAATGCAATACTGGTAAATGCAAGTAAAAAAATATATGCGATTAAAAGATGAAGATGAAAATTTCCATTTATGCTTTATTCATTACCTACGGGAGTTCGAGCTTCAATATTCATTACCTATGCTATTTTGAGCTTCAAATACCCTAACCAAAGCAACATCATTTTCTCACATGATAATAGCCATTTCATTATTGAAATATAAAATGTAAAATTCACATATTCATAAAAAATAATTAAAACAATTAAAGCATCTATTATTTAATTCTTAATTTGGAAAAATACAAATTTAATGATTAAGTTCGGAATGAATGTTTTGAAAAATATGATAATCTTCTACTTATATTTTTGAATTTTTTAAATACATATTGAATATTTAGCTTGATACTTCGAAAGTTTTTTTAAATTTTTAATTTACTATGATTATATTTTTTAATTTTTGCATAAAACTAATTGGAAAATATGTGTATATGAATTTGAAAGCATGAAAACATACAGATTTCTTGGCTGAAAAAGAGGCATAAAGTTCAAAAGTTCAAATGATTTTTCAAAATATTGCAGATAACTTTTACCTAGTTTCTGAATTAAGAAATACGTCTATTTCTACCCATTTTTAAATAACGCGAAAATTTTAATTTCTTTAACTTTTTTTACATTATAAAGTATTAAAATAATTGACAAATCGTTTTAAATTAACAGATTTCTTATATTGCAGTTCAGAAACTACCAAATATATTGAGAAATTATAATACAAAATTTCACCAATAAAAATATACATTTGTTATTAATTTACGAAGGTTTTCCTGAAAACGATTTTACCAAAGTTTAGAATTTGTGAACATAGCACTTAAAAATGTACATATATCATTAGAATGTAAGTTATAAAAATATTAATACTAATATAACTTACCAAAGAATGAAAGCAGAAACGAAATTTAAACGGCTTTATAAATAGAGATGCTCATATATCACTATCATTAAATATAAACAGTTTCGATAATTTCGCCAAAAATTGACTTTTCAACTTAGAATCTTAAAATTTAAGTTTTAAAAAAAATCGAGCATTTATTTGATGCTTTTTAAGTAAATTTAGAAAAATTATAAATGAAAACAACAGGTTTTGAGGGAAAATATTCAGTCTGTGCATAGTTATTTTCTTTTTATAAAAGAAAAGCTGGTCTTTATGGCTTCCAAGCCGATTGTATCGACATGCGCAGTGAGATATTTTTCACTTTACCAATACGACAGAAACTTTCCTTAATTTCTTAATCGCGACTGCTGAGGTGGGAAAAAGGGGTGAAACTTTTTTGTGTGTGTTTCTGTTGAGGGAGGCGAATACGTCGAACAAGAAAAGGTGGCGATTACTTAATCTAGTTTTCTGAGGAAGACATTTCGTTTTTCTGAGCTTAACAGGTGGCCGCTCTCTTGCCACGCTCAGGTAAGTATTTGGTTTTCATGAGGGTAATATAGAAATTAGAATTATAAAATAAAGTAATATTTGTAAGATAAATATTTCATAAAGGAAAAAAAACACTAACTTAATAATATTATTTAAGAGCATAATCAATCTACTAAAAATAAAATCTTAGTTTTTTTTTTTTTTTGAGATAATTCTATGTTGAATTATTTTTCTTCAATATGTTGTGTTTGTGTTAAATTAATTTCATAAATTATAAATATTAAATAATGAATTTTAATAAATTATAAATATTAAATAATGAATTTTAATAAATTATAAATATTATTTTCTGTTTAAAAATATTTAAACATTCGAATGCTGGCTGTCCGAGGTGTTATTGTACGCATCCTTAAGTGTTTACCAATTTAATTTTGCAAATTTAGAATTATGGATAATAATTCGTCAGTTTTATTATTTATTTTTTTAAATTCAGCTATAATGTATTCTTTAAAATTTGTATTTTTTTAAATAATTGATTTATTCTTTTGAAATAAGAAATTATAAGAAATTAATGGATCGTCAAAAATATAACCAATTTTGTAGAAAATGATTTCGATTCCATATATTTATCATAAATACTAGCCGCTTTTAGCGACCTTTCATTTCGCCAGGATTATTGGTTGCTAAGAATTTCAATAAAATATTTTATGTAACTATGTATTTCATTGCTTCCTGGGCAACACATTTTTAAATTTCAAATTTTTATAAAGATATGACTCATAATATTTTAGAACCCTTACAGCGTTCTGCTCATTATATTATGCATTTTCCTAATTTTCATTTTTTTTAATTATTGCCTGGTTGTGGAATTAAAATTTAATTTAAAAAAGAAAAAATTTCAAAAAATATACTTAAAATATTTTTTAATAGAAATTTTGTAAATAGAAATATATATTATTAAAAGCGGAAAGTTGATTCCTACTTTTAAAATTGAAATGTTATTAAATGTCGCAATGATTGTAGAATTGAAGTTTAATTATATAAAATTTAATAACTAATATTTCAAATGAAATTTCAATTTTTACCAGAATTTTTTTATTAAATTTTTTTAAGGGCAATCCAAACAAGTTTATAAATACTTAAAACTTTAATTATTTTAAAATAATTTCTTTCCGAAAATATAGCTATCAATATCAGTAAATATTGATATTACTTGATTTAATGCTTACTTAATAACGAATTAATATGATTGAATGATTTTTACTTGAAGTAATGTACCAAATTTTTATGACGTTTGCAAACTCTATTTTGTAATTCATTCCCCGGCATTTTAACAACGAGTTTGATTATGAATTTTTCTGCTTATAAAAATGTTAATATACGAATATTTCATTATATCGTAATTTCTTTCAATTTTTCCTAATTTCATATTTTTATAATATAATCAATAGCTCATAATTTAGGTCTGAACTCTGAAAATAAATTGTAAATTTTAACAATGAAAAAAAAGTACCAGTGGTCTTTTAATAGAACTTTTCTATAAATAAAAGGGCTTCCCTCTCTACTTTACTTCTATGCAAGGACAAAAATTTTAGAATGGGGTTCCAAAACTGTTCAACCTTCGAATTGTGTAACTGAACCTTTTTTTACAGTTTCCATAAAAATATCCTAAAATTATTTATACATGTCTTTTTCTAAAACAGTTTAAAATTTTGGTTTCACAGCTTTGAAAGTCTTCAACGACCGCTACTGAAAATCTATTTGAAAAAAGAGAAAACGTCCTATTTTTCATCTCCTGAATATCATCTTTTAAATGATACCAGTTTGATTCCCATATTTTCTCCACTGATTAACACAATTAAATAAATGTTAACAATAACTTGAGCGTGAAAGTAAGTGCTTTTAATTTTTCTTCAATGGTCAGAATGATAAGATAGCACGAAAATACATAATTTGCAAATTTTATTTTCCTTGAAAATTCAGGTTCAATAATCTATGTAAATATAACTTCTTTATATGATCTCAGATTACAATAAAGAAACTCGCATGCAGAGTTAGGGTTTACAAGTCTTTTCTTTTCTTTGGCTATTTAAAGATTGCTCTGTTTCTTTCTCTAGGTTTATCAATTTAAAAAAAAAAAATGCACTTACATAATGATATTAAGTTGTAAAATAAAATCGAGAAATAATCAAAATTAAGTACTATTAATTAAGTATTTATATTTAGGTTAGCATAATAATACTACTTAATAATTATTTCACCAATAGTACTTAATTTAATACTATTAGTAGGATAATATTTATAAGTTTCTTTTGTTTCTGAATTTCACTTCATTTTTTTATTTCTTTAAATTCTTTTTTATTTCTTTCTACAAGTTAAGAAAATTGTAGAAATTTTAACGATTTTTAGCACTTTTTTTGGTCCAACTGCATCCAAAATCTCCGCCAAATTAATTAATGCTGCAAAACAAATGATTTATCATTAACCACGTAGATTATGACTCATTTACTTTAACAGTTACAGGCATTATTGGCGCTGCTGAAGGAAACTGAATGCAAAGATCAACATGAATTAATAAACATGAAAACCGAACCTTTTCGAGGGTAGAAATAAGAATGAAGTATACATGATTTAACTATTACTACTTAATTCATCTTCTAAGATTATTACGTTTCCTTGATTTAAAACGGTTTGAAATTGTAAGAAATAAGACAAATTATCTATAATTTCCATGATGAAATGATTCTAAAGATACAATCTAAGAAGAAACCTCTAATAATTTTTCCCTACTTAAATTTTTCTAAGTTCAATTTGTTTTTAAAATGTCAGATATCTGATGCAAAATATAAAAATAATATATAAAAAGACGAAAGAGGGAAAGAAATCAATACCTCGTTTTTTTTCTTCTCAAATTATGCAGTACTTTAAAAAAATTATTCAATGAAAGTATCTACAAATACTAATTGAAAGTGTTCATTAAGAGAACTTCAATTACTGAATTCGAGATTCATTTGGTTTTAAGAGGTTTTCCTTAAAGCTGAAAGCAACATTTAATTCTGAATTATTTTGAAAAAGACGCTTAATTCGATGTAATATAATGTCAAAATTTTTACTTCTTTTATTAAGAAATAATTCCGATATTATTTAAAAATTGCCTTTTTAAACATGTTTTTTTATTTGTTTACATGATATTTTTTATGAATTTTGATTATATTCTTTGGAAGAATGTAGTAAAAGTGATTATTTACAATCTAGTTTTTATAAATGAGAATTAAGAGTAATGACCTATGTAAATGTCAAAAGAAAAAAAAAAGAAATTTGAGCAAAGTTTGTTTAATATTTATTTATTTTTTTACTAAATACATGATATAGAAATAGATAACAATTCTTTTTATAAAAATACGGAAATCCATAAAATTTTATAGAATTTTTCTAAACATGTTTTTTTATTTGTTTACATTTTGTATGAGAAAAGGAGAACTTTTGAAAATATTTCATGGAATTCCTAAAACGTTTTTCTTTGAAGTAACTGGATATTACTTTTTCAATTTATCATTGTTCTGTGCTAAATAAAATATATATTTTGAATAGGCAGGCATAAGCATGCTTTTAAAACTTTTTTAAATTTTAATCCCCCAAAAAGAAAAATGCCACAAAACTCATTTAATTTCATCGGCTGTGTAAATAATTGTACTTAATGCATCTTTTAATAAGTTTTTTAATATTAAAAGTAATTTATCGTCTCATTATTAACAATAGAAGAAACAATTGTTTGAGATAATTTAATATATAAACTAAGGTAATATCGTTTAATTAATTTATTTTATTATTTTGCTAAGGGAAATCATCTCGTATCAAAAAATATCTATAGTTTATATTTATATACTATTTATATATTGTGATTATATATTTCAAACTATACCAGTGGTCTCTAATTTCCTCAGAAGATGATAAAATACAAGATATTGGGACTAAAAATATTTAAAAGCATTAGTTTAAATTAGTTTTATAACGAATGTTCTTTTTTCACTTTTTATTATTTTCCTTGATAGCGTTCGCATAAATCCACAAAAACATTTTACTTGGTCTTAACTAATCTATAAATATATTTGAATGTGTGTGTGTGTACTTTATTATATTTGAATGTGTGTGTGTGTACTTACATAAAATATTCTATAAATTTTGTCGGATTTTGATGAAATTTGGCACAAAAGTTTTTTTTTTAAATAATAGGAAAATTATTGTCAATTTTTCAAATTCCACAAAATAATTAAAAATTAAAATTAAAATAATTAATTCCAAAATTTTTGAACTCTGTATTCCGAAAATATTATCTCACAAAAAACACATCAGTTTTAAAATTAGAAAAATTCTATACCATTTTAGCACTTCTAAAATTACCTAAGCACTATCTGAAAAAACAAATGACTTTTTGATGATAACGATTTCATGTTTTATTACATTTTTTTTTTACTCTAACTGCAATAATTGAATTTTAAAATTAATATTGATACATTATCTTTAACAGCGTTTTGAATGTTAGAACAAAACTCATAGTAACTTCATTATTCCATCAAATCATTAATTCTCGTGCTTTTGCTACATTAAAATAGAAATAAAAAGAACCGCTTGTTTTGACCATTAACTTCAAAGTACGGTTTTTAATTTAGATTTTATTTTTTTAATATATGCACTTTTTTAAAATTTAAGCAGAAATTTGTATTAAATTGATTACGTTAAATTTATATTTTTCAATTTTATCAAAAAATAAGGTGAGATTTTGAATAAATGCTTTCCATAATAATAATTTAAAAAGCAGTGAAAGACAATATTGAGGCCGAACAGGAAGGTCACCACAGGCGACTACAGTTTTTATAACCTGTTCAGTATTTTCTGCTTCTTCTTTCATGGAGAATGAAATTTTGTATGAAGAAAACCAGAGGAAAAACTTTTGGATTTAAACAATTCCGAAATATGTTAATGAATAAATTTTCACAGATAAAGGAAAACTATTTTGTACGTCCAATAAACGTTAATTTGCAAATTACCTAAATAATGACCACATAAGCGATATTCCAGTTTTAACGGTACAATACAGATTCTTTAACAATTTTAAATCAGCTGGCTTACATTCCTGAGTGAACATGCTATTACGCTTTTTGTTCTTGAAACATGGTAACACAGTTATCTTATATCCTACTTGTTAAAAATACTTTGCTACGTTCCAGAGAGAGTCTAACAGAAACTGGTTAATGTATCCATCAAGAGTTATTTGAAGGATTTATAAATCACATTAAAAGTAGCTGGAACGCATCCTTCACGTCAAGTAAATTGCATTCATCAAGACATAAAAGGGATTTCGTTGTATCCGGTTAATCATAAAATGTTAACATCGAATTCGAAACAAAATTTGATTAACAGTTTAAGTTCTGCAAGTCGTTAACAAAACTCCTAATAATAATTATGTAAATTGCACGCAACCGTTAGAGAGATTATTTAAAACTAATTACATGTTTTCTAGAACAGCCATTGACATTGTCAAATCCGATGATAAAAATATTTTTAATATTATTTCTCTGTATTGGTATGAACTTGAATAGAACAATGAACACTATTTCACTCTGGAAAGAGTAGTCTTAAAATTCTCGTTCCTCAATAGTTCAAATACAACAAATGCAAAAATTAAAGAATTTTCTTTTCTTATTTATAATTCTCAATTTCAGTTACCTTTATTAAATTTTCTGTGTTTTAAATATGTTTGTAAATGAGTAAAACCAGCAGAAGAAGTCTTCTCCAAACTTTTCTCGAGTACCCTCTAATAAAGGTGTTATTCCAGAGAATGCCTTGCCTGACGTACAATAATAATGAAATACTAGCTTTTTTTAGTGAATTTAGCATTTTTACTGAATTTATCGTGTGCTTCTTGGCCAGTTTTTGTTAGCTCTTACTCCCTGGTATGCTGATAATAGCAACCGAAAATCGAATTTGTGTTTTAGAGAAATTTTTCCCTATGGATTGAAACAAAAATTTTATGCAGAACTAAATTTGTAACCATAGAATTACACACCAAATTGCATATATTTAATTCATTACGTTTTTGTGTTATCGCTTTAGTATGTTTCTGAAATAATAGGCCGACAGTCCATCAGCTCGTTATTGGATTTGGCTCAAAGTTTGACAGTTATATGTTATTAGACAGCTAGACAGTTATAAGACACTAAATATGTTAACTCTACTTAACAAATTTTAACTATCTAACGCTCTTTGCTTTATAGTTTCTGCGCTAACTTTTATTCGGACAGCCGGACAGACACACTTCCTCTGAACGGTCTTTTCCCAAAATTTGATTTGATCTGAAGACCGAACAGCAAATTTCATCTGTCTAGCTCAAAGCGTTTTCGAGTTTTCTTTGCCACATGCAGATAAACGGGCATTTTTTGAAAAATGTGTTTTTTGAACTCGGAGAGGTTTAAAGCGAGAAGATTCGTCAAAATCTCGAGTTCAACTTTTTTGATGATTACTATACTTCCTCCATGCTTCGTATGCATGAAAGTAAAAAGTTAGTTGCCCATCTTCATAAAAAAAATTTTGGTGTAAAACTGTTTTGAAAAAACTTTATGGCAACACTACAAACATTTATATATGCATTCTTTGACGTAACGGCTTTCAAATGGAAATTTCTGTTTATCTAACTGTCAGTCTTAAGCATGTCTATGCAGCTGCCATTGATGTCCACGTTGGAAATGCTTGCTGTGATTCGTATTATGTGGATGAAAAGGTGTAACTACACTGAAGTTTATCGGCAGTTTCATGAAGTGTATGGTGAAAAATGCAATATCGCGTCAAATTATCGAGAAGTGGTGCTACATGTTTGAGAGTGGACATACAGATATTGATGACCTTGCTCTCGAGGGAAGGCCATCAGCTATGACAAACTCCGAGATCGCTACTCGCGTGAATGATGCAGAACAGGATCTCTTTGCAGGATTTTATTGAAAAATTGTTTAAATATCGGAAGTAATTACGTTGAGAAGCAGATTTTGTATGGAATTTTAAGATATAAATAAAGTTATGGAAAAATGTCTATCTCATTTTGTTTCCTTAAGTAATACCTTTGACTTTTTTATTGACCCTCATAATAACCATTATTTAGTATCTTTTAAATTTAAACATTTTTAAAAAGTTATTTTTAAGTGAGGGCTGCTGTAAACATTTTGCGACTCCCTGCTTTGATTTTGTTCCAAATTTTCGGTTGATAGTAAAACTCAAAAAGAGTAGTTAAAAAAAACTGAAACTGATTGAATGAATTTTATGTCATTATAATTTAATATAATATTAGATTGTTGAATATTTCAATTTTTTGTTGTTGTTGTCTAGTATACAGTACGTTTCTAAAATGAATGGATTAAGTTAAACAGTAATTCAAACATACAGAAACAAGTCTTTTTTTTATTATAGAAAATGGGGAAACAAATGCAAAGGACCGAGCGCTGCAGATAGTAAAATTACAATGAAATTATCAAATCACTTTGCTGATACAGAAATTACTGGTGATCATAGTGTTTCAAAGAGTGGGATAGACGTTTAGAAGCAGTTCAAAGATAATGCGAAAAAAAAATAGCTCAGCTTTCACAGTTGCACTTAGAGTGACTAAATGTCGAAAATATTAGATGGTTATGACTTGTTTTTCATTGAAATACAATCTTCAAAATGAAAAAAAAATGAAAAAAATAACGTAAATACTGTTGGAATTATACATGCAGCATAAAAAAATACCTATGTTATGTAGAGACTGAGAAAAAATGTGAAAATAATTAATCCACATAAACAGTAGAAAAGCAAACATTTTTAT
>JAPMOR010011282.1:372950-394900 GCA_026543865.1 Argiope aurantia
TGGGGTGGAGACCTTCTTGAAGGTTCTCCTCATGACTCTGCCTATGATATGCGCTATGTTTTTGCATTCTCTTCAACAGTTTGTCTTTTCTGTTTTCCTTCATTACCTATTTTCATTAGCTTCATTATGAATACTTTTTTCTAAGGGACGGGATAGCCTTGTTGGATGGGTGTTGGACTCGCATGCTTTAGGTTGTGAGTTCGAATCCCGCCGGTTGAAGACTTTCCGTGTGTTTGGTGGCTGGCGCACGTATAAATCTGACGTGATCACAGAGACTCCCCTGTCGAGAGTAATACCATTGGGGGTACTGGTTCAGAGGTGATCGTTCTCTGATTCAGGTCTAAATTACGATCTGTGGGTGAGTGAATGAAATGCATGAATGAAATCCACCCCTTAAAAATGGTTGTGACACGCGAGTAGCTAAATCGTACTGTCGGCCTAGTTGGTGCTACTGAAAAAACGAGAGACGCTCGCTCGGCTTAAATAGCTCACAGATAACTTGAGCGAGCTTGTAAAGTGCCATACGTCGCAACATCAACAGAAAATAAGCGTCTGTTTACTCAGTGTTTGTACAAAGTTTACAGGAATGAAAATCGTGTATATAATAACTCAAAATCAAAAATATAATAACTCGAAAACGCAATGAATTTGGCACATTAAATTTAATTAATGCATGACCGAGCTGCTGAAATTGTATTTCTGTATAAAATTATGGTTGCAAATGGTCGGGTATTGAACTTTCCCTAAATCTTTTCACATACTCTCTAATAAATGTGTCATCCCTGATAACTCCATCCATAATTACGAATCTATCGTGTCATCCTAGGCGAGTTATTTGGCGATAAATTCCTGGCATACAGTTAATAGTATCCGAAAATCGAATTTGTGTTTTAGATGGAACCGATAGAAACAAATATTTGACATGAAACTACATTTGTAGTCAGAAAATCATATACCAAATTTAATATAATTAAGGGTACAGTGGATGATAAAAATGTAAAAAATCGATGAAATCTACAATTTTTTTTATTTTGACCTTTTATGTATATTTAGAGTGTAAGCTATCGTTTGCCAAGAGAATTATTTTGATATCTTAATTAGTTCGCGCAATGTTAGCATTTTTTTATTGATATTAGGATGCCACGCCCACTTGTTTACATCTGTACAGCTGCAGTATGATAGTTTCGTTTTCCTCCAAGCGCTGCTAGTGGGCCTTATTCCCAATTATTATTTTATCGTGTTGTTTTTACAATAACAGATGTTAAAAACTTCTACTTCTTCTTTTCTCTTGTTGTTTGTTTTAGTTTGTTGATTCGTTCCTCATACATTTCATATTCAAATTACTCGTTTCTTTCTTTGAAATTGAATACATAAATAGTTCTTTTCAGGGCTAAAATTGATATTTTCTCTATTTTAAATTACATTACGAATCAAATTACAAAAGCGCCTAAAAGAAGTATTCTTTTCATAGAAAAGATTCGAGTTGGGTATAAGTAAAGCTGTGAGAGAGTATAATCTGGGATATTTAAAAAATCTTTGCTTGATTGAAGAAAATATATCAAAAGATGATTCTAGCGTTATCATAGCTCGGAAAAAGAACCAGAAAAAAGCAGCACAAAATAAAAGAAAAGCCTTGACATCATATAAAAACAAAGAAATGAGAAGAAAAAAAAGCAAGCAAATGTAAGGTTAGAAGCAAAACATGAGGGTGTAACTTATGCAACAGGTGCATTTTGATTTGCTTCATATTTTGTATTGAATTTGTTTATGGCTGCATATATAATTTAAAAATATTAGATAAATAAAAATCAATATTTATGGTTCATGATATGATATTAAAAAATCTTTTTATTTGAGGGTTATTTTTTTAAATGAAAAAAGTTAGTTTTGCTTCACCAGTAGTATTTCCTATATATGCTTTGTGCATTCTTACATAAATATTATGTATGTATATTTGTATATATTTCATAAAATAAATAATTATTTTAATAAACTTGTATATTTAATAAATTTGAGTTGTTTTAATTTTGTTTCGGTTCTGTAGGGATCATTCAAATTTATTTTTAGCTTTTTCTCAAAATAAAATTTTATGATGCCTTTCAAAATTTAAATATTCCATGTGCATCATATTTTTAGTTACAACTCTGAAACTTTTCTATTATGCTGTATAAACATAAAATAATAAAATTTTGCTTTTATAGGTGAATTATGAGTATTAAAATTTTTTATTGAAGGCCTCAAGTAATATTACTGTACTGATTTTTTAAAAAATTTTCAAAAAATGTCAAATATTTCAAGTTTTGAATTGAAAATCATATTTTCAATAAATTTAAATATGCAAAATATTTTGTAGAATTAAAAAATGTATCTGAAAAAATAGAAATGATTAATTTATGTTCTATTTTCATGTGCATGAAACAATTTGAAATTTTAGAATATTTATTTTTTTCCCATTTTTTACCAAAAAAAAAATGTAAAAGTTATCAATGTATTTTGAAGAATTTTTTTTCAGCATTAGATTGATATAATACAATTACCATATAAATTTCAAAACAATATCTCAAAAATTGAGAAATTTTGGTTTCAACGTCCAATGTACCCTTAAGCCCTTACATCCTTGAGTTAAGGCTTTTAGAAGTTTCTAAAAGTGCAGATCGACAGATTCGACTCAAAATTTGTTATATGTCTATGCTATCGCTATTAAATCTGTGTATAGAATTTCCTCTCTTCGTTTTATCATGCTAAATTGCATTCGAAGAGCTAGACAGATGGACTTCCTCTGGGCGGATCTTGCTGAAAATGTGATAAAAATTTATGAATTTGGTTTAAAGGCTGTATATTAAATTTCATCCATTCAAGATTAAAACATTTTTGATTTATCTATCAACAAACAGTCAGATAGACAGACATTTTCCAAACTCAGGGAGTTCTAAAACGTGGAGTTTCGTCAAAATTTCGAGTCCGAATTTTTCGACGTATATGAGGGAGTAAAAATTTTCAAAAATGCATATTTGGTTGTCTTTATTAAGCTACAAATCATAAAATTCTCTTGGGTAGGACTCTGAAAATAAAAATCTGAGTATTCGTTCGCGTATGCCCTTTCCCAAGGATTTGCTAAGTGAAAAGAATAAATGACAGTAACCTTGATGTTTTTATATATAAACTAACGAAATAGAAGGTAATATTTAGCAAGAAAAATGGGCAGCATATAGATACTAAAGAAAGTTGATAAAGGAAGCATGTCGAGATACAGGCCACCTGTTTGGGCCACTTCTTTCACTTTCAGTTATTTCATGAGTTTAAACTTTCGTTTAAAACACGAACGAAAAACAGTAACCAAAACCTAACCAATTTTTAAAAGGAGCTTCATGTTATTTTTGAAAATCTGCTTACATAGATAATAATCACTTGAAGGAAAAGATTACTTTTAAAAATTATTTACTACTTTGTTAATGCTGCAGCTATGCCTTTTTTTGATAACTCACGTGGAAAGAAAAATATTTGTATTAAAAAACATGAGATTAACTAGTAAAATGTCAAGAAATGCTTAATATTTTTTGATGACTTTATCCAATAACAGCATGTTAATATTTAATAAAATTCAATCTGCAGCATTAACCTTTTTGTTTTCAGTTACATATTCTATAATAACATAAATGAAATTTTTAGTTAAGGTTGTATAAAAATGCGATTATGAGAGCTTGTTTTTAAGCAAAACATTTTTCAAATATGTGTAAATATATTCTCATCACATCGCAAGTTATTTTTCCTTTTAATAGTGAATTGGTCTTATGCAGAACACCCCGGCGCAATAAATGCTAACATTAAAATAAAGCGTTTCAATTAAATTCATTTTTTTACATTATTATAAACAAATAAGTGAAGCATTTCATGCTATTTTCATGCAGTATGAGGAGAAAGGTGAACTGGGTTTTAAAAACTCATTTATTTTAACGGAATGGACAAATCACATTGCTCAGTTATCAATCAGTGTTTACAAAATGCTCTCTAGGCATTACTCAGCATGATAAGCCCATTCTGAAGTGTAGTTTTCACTTCAGGGGATACATGTTAACATTTCTCAGCGTGAAGGGGAACAATAACCCCTACGGTTTGCCTGGAATGTTCATTCAGCATGGGGTCCAATTATCCCAAAGCTTTCAGTATTGCTTAGTAGACAAGCGTTCTCTATTTTTCTCCTATATATTTAGTTCTTTGAAAAGCAGTCTAACTGGGACACCAATCATATTTTGTTTACAAATATACATTTTATTTTCAAAGCAACAGATTGGGACGGGTATGATATTAGTTTGATTTAATTCAGATTGAGAAAACAGAATTAAACCCAGTTTGAGTGGTCTCCCCAAAACTTTCTTGCATATTCTCTAAAACAGATGTTATCCCACAGACCGCCTTACACGGCATTGGCGGACAATAGTGCACTAGTACTAGTTCTGCATTATTGTATGCAAATACAATAATACAGAACCACACTT
Organism: Argiope aurantia; assembly: GCA_026543865.1. NCBI lineage: Eukaryota > Metazoa > Arthropoda > Arachnida > Araneae > Araneidae > Argiope > Argiope aurantia. Next base: position 377,447 of record JAPMOR010011282.1, read on the forward strand.
CGCACATACCAATTTGATTTGTGACCACAATATTGAGTTATCGCTTTTACATGTTTCTGAAAATACATTCCTATAGATATTCAACTCCTATTTGGGTTCGGTAAAAAACTTGATAAATGTCAACACTATAGATATTTAATACGTGTACTGAATTTCAACTATCTACCTTTCTTCATTTTGTAATTGCCGTGCTAAATAATCTTCGAACAGCTGCATAGAGAGACTTTCTTATAATGGATTTTGTTCAAAATTAGAAAGAAATCAATACATTTGATGTAAAGACAGTATACCGAATTTCATCAATGCCTCATTGTATTTGGCTCCAAACATGATAGGTGTCTGAATTTAATCCATCTAGCTCCTTTCGTTTTGTAGTTATCGTGTTAACTTGTATTCGAACAGCCGGAATTTCTCTGGACATATTTTACTCAAAATTTCACAGAGATTTGCAAATTTTGTTTAAATACCGTATACCAAATTTCAACCGTCTAGCTCAAAGCGTTTTTGAGTTACATTTGTCATAGACAGACGGATATTTTTTTGAATGTGTTTTCCGAACTCAGGAAAGTCTAAAACGTGGAGATTCATCAAATTTTAGAGAGAGATTTTTTTGGCGATTATAATACTTTCTCTATATTTCTTACGCGATAAAGTGAGAATGACTTGTAGAGTATCAATTCATTAATAGATCTTTCTATTAATCCAGAAATGTGAAATTTGTTTTTCTCGTGTTATTTACCCGTGTGCGAAATAATGACGGTAATGGCTGAAAAAAATAATGAAAATTAAAAATATAAGTCCTTACAAATAATGAAGTTGAAAGTGTAAGTATGTGTGTTGATTCTCTAGAGGCCAGATCGATTGATTTGGAGTAATCAAATTTGGCACATATACACTTTGAAGGGAAAAAATGTACACCTCGTTTAAAATTTTACCGATTCGTTTAAAATTTTAATTAATAAAAAATTAAGCAAAATTATGGCGGTTTTCCAAGATAATTTCCCAACATATAACTGCACAAACGTGAATTTACACTATCTCAAAATTTAAACAATTTTTTTTGAATGATACTAGTTTTGATAATCGTGCATATTTTCTCTTAATTTTGAAAATTTTTCATTTTTTTCACAATCTATAACAATAGATAAAATTGCTGGCTTGAAATTTAAACTGTTTTCATTATTTCATCAAATATTCACTTGATTTTCTTCAATTGCCGAAAGATAAAGAAGAAAAATTCCTTAAAATACGTGTTGTTTATAGGACATATAAAAAATAAAGTTACAATATCGCGAAATATAAAAGATAGATAAACCTGGTATTTAGATTTTTAATAGCGCTATGTTGTTAGAAGTCTCCATATTGAAAGGAAGATGTACACAATAAACGGAATTTATTAAAGTAAATATGGCTTTAATCTTAGATAACTTGAAGGAATCATGAGCATACTTTCACGATTTATCTGAAATCCAATCTTACCAATATTCACAGCGAAGCAGCTGGTCGTCTGAGGCGACTAGTGAATAAATAAAGTAAAATAAAAAAGGGATAAATCAGAAGGAGAATCCCAGAGTGTTTTTGCATACTCTCTAATAAATGTATGATCTCCTTTTTCCTCTGCATACAATAATAAAGAATACCTACCTAAATACAATAATAAATACCTAATTTCCTTTGCATACAATAATAAGAAATGTTGTGAGTACTACGAGTGCTCAGATTTTTATTTTCAGAGTCCCACATATGAGAGTTGTGTGGAAATATCTTTACTTATAGTAAAGATGAATGTGTCTTTGTCCTTGTGCGTGCACTTGTATGCATGTGTTGGGAATCTACAAGAAATACCTAAAATGAGCAAACTTGGCCCATAATATTTTAGAAGGTGAGAATGTGCACCCCAGAGCTTTTTTCTTTCTTAAAATTTTGATGAGAATTTTAATCAAAAATTAAACAAAACTATACCGCGATAACAGTATTACAGATAACGATTATTACAGTACAAAAATGATTTTTACAATATTTTAAAGTTTAAAAAAATGTTTTTTCAATGATACAAAAAATTTTGCCATATAAATTTTTCTATCTTTAATTAATTTTAAAAAAATATTTTAAGTGTTTTTTACATGATATTTCATTGTTAAAAGGAAACTTAAACTGTTCTCATTGTTTTGGTCAATATTCCATCTTGGCTTTTTTTTAATTGGTTTGATCGAGATATGAAGTTATTTTTCCTTTCTGAGTAGGTTTCAATATAATTTATGCATTTAGTAATTTTTTGATATTTGTTGCATTTAAGTTTTAAATTCAGCAGCAGACAATGGTGAAAAAATTTAAATGCCTTTAATTTAAAATACTGATGCTATTTCCTGTGATATAACTTGGTGCTTAAAAATTTAGATAGAAAATTAAGGAAATGCAAAGCACAAGAAATTGTTTAAGGCTTTTGAAATTAATTATATATTTATTAAAATTTCAAGTTTAAAAATATTTTTCTGAGAAAACAATCAATATTTTCTGCATTTATTTATCCCAGTGAAACAACTGATCTCCAAAGGCGGTTAATAGTAATGATTGGTAAATGACCATTTTGAAATATCAATCTTAGTCATGAATTTAGTGAGTAAACTTTTGTTTCTCTGGCAGTAAATTGCTGATATTCTGTTTATATACAAGCACCCAAAATTCGTATATGTATTTTGGATGCTTTTTTTCTTACCGTCTGAAACAGAAATTTGACTTAGAACTACAATTGCAGTTCACAAGATCACATACTAATTGATTGAAAACTGTGAAATTCTAGACGAAATTGGTTACAAATGTAAGACGAATCTACATTTTGCAGTTGTATTCACTTATATTTGAATATCGGAAGATGCAGATTTTTTTGAAAGGATTTCGTTCAAAAATTGATAGAAATCTACAAATTTAGCATTGAACTATGTACCAAATTACATCTGTCTGATTTAAAGCATTTTTTTAGTTTTTATGCTTACATCTTTATAGACAGACATAATTGAAAAAATGGGTTTCATGTAATCTGAAGTTCTAAACGTAGGAATTCATTAAAATATCGAGTTCGATTTTTTTTTCTTTTACACTTACAGCATTTTGTCTTTGTCTTTTTTGTATACTAGGAAGTTAAATGGAATTAAAGCTTAAAATCAACAAAAAATCCGAAAATTATATTAAAGTTTGGGATTCAAAGGATTTGTTCCGTTTTATTTAACTACTTCACTTTACCTTTATGTAAAACAAAATTAAAAATTGTTTTTAGAATGCTTTGAAATATATGCGTATCAATCAAACAGGACTGAAAGCAATGTTTTTAAAGGTACATAATAAATTTGTTTCTGTTTTGCCTCAAATATTTGAAACGTTTTCAAAAGACCAGAAGAAACACTATTTAAATTAATAAATAAAGAAATTATGCCATTACTTTACATCTTTTTAAAGTTATTTACATGTGGTTCTTTGATACAAGAAATAAAAATCATTAATACCATTTTTAACTATATTACTCAATCTCTTGAACTGTCGGCTGAAATCGGTTAAAGTAATTTTTAAATTATTCCACGAGACCCACAATCTGTTTCAATTTCTTGAAGTAGTAAGAAAGAAAATCACCATACTCTTATAATTAATTTCTAAATGAGATGGCTCGCTGTCTACAAGCATTGAAAAAACTTGCATTTGCGTGAAGCAACTTTTCTGGCAGGCATTCGATTCTGTTTCGTCATCGGTAAGTTCGAGGACAAAACATTTTATTTATTTCTGTGCGTACGGCGACGGCTCTTTTGAAAAACTATCTGCAGATAAGTTTAAACCGTCTCTTATGAACCGTTCATCAGAATTTGCATTATAAAAGCCCGCGTCCGATTCCATTTGGTTAATAGATTCAACAAATCAAGATACTTGGAGTTTGTTGTTGTTTAGACGTAAGGACATTTACTAAGTGGACGGAAGACAACAAAGAATGCTCTGATAAAATTATCTCAAAAATGTTTTGTTAATATATATGAACTATATATAATATATAAGAAGCGCTGCTCTAGAGGAGTTGCTTTTTTGTTAATAGTATCTCAGATATGATTATTACTGATTAAAATTAAATAATGAAAATTATGGTAAAAAATCCCATTGGCAGACGGCTCAAGAAATAAAAAAAAAACATTATCTGTAAGTACACTTCGGATGTAAATATTTAATTACCATTGAAAATTTTGTTTCGTCACAGTATGAACTTCTCTATCCTTAATATACACAAAAATGAAACCAAAATCAACTATTAGATAGATTTGAAGCGAATAGTGATCCACTAACAAATAGTGATCCAATAAAAAATAGACAAGATACAGGCTTTCTACAAAAAGAAAAGGCTGGACTTCATATAATAATAAATTCTGTCAAATATAAACACCGAGAAGTAAAATAAATATAAGCAAATAACAGTTAACTTGATAAATTTATATTAAAGTGTTAAAAATATTGCAGAATTATTACATAAAAGAAAAGGAATCGATCTCTAGAAAATTTCGAAAACATTGAACTTCATATTTCTGTGAAAATGCAATACCAAATACAAAATTTAAGAAAAAAAATTCCTTTCGCCAAGCTGGAAGGTAAAGGTAGATTCCTTTACATCTAAGTTACAATCTGACAACATAAATTGTTGACAGTCAAAATTAAAGCTTGAAAACCACTTTTCAGCCCTTAACTTCTAAGCTACTGCAGTTATCGAAATCCTTATATTTTGTTTTATTGAAAACTTTAAATAGTTATTAATTAAACCTTTTTCTAATTTATCGAAAACTTAAAATAGATGTTTTGTTTGGCTTTTAACTGGCTTGGAATATGTTGATAAAAATGTAAAAATCTTAGACGAGTTCGTAAATGGCCCATCGAAGGGTATGAAAATGGTGGCAGTGGAAATTTTCATTGCACTATAACTTTCTTAATATTCAAGATAGAAAATTAATCCAATTAGTCAAATGAGCGCATCATTAACACGAACAACTTTCGCATTTAAAATTTTTCGATTACTGCAATATCTTAGAAATTAGGGACTGAAAAGGGATTTTCAAGCCCTGATTTTGACTGTTTCTAACATCAACAATTTATGTTGCCAAATAATAACTTAGATGTAAAGGAATCCACCTTTGCCTTCCAGCTTGCCGAAATTAATTTTTTATTACTGAAGTGAAACGGTGTTCAGCAGACATCAGATTATTAACAGTTGCTGTAATTTAACATAAAACTATAAATAAAATATGAAGTTTGTAATCCCGTAACTGCATAATGTTCATTATTTTGTCAAACTAAAAGTTATCATGTTCACAGACATATAGACAGACTGAGAGACATAATGCCAAGGGAGATTCCCCCAAATTCTCCATTTTTAATTTTTTTGATGAGAACAATATTTCATCTATATTACGTATTCAAGAAAGTAAAAAGCTATCCTGCATTTCATAATGCTTTATATAATGGGTTCCCACCATATGAAATTTGCCGGATAATTTCTAAATGGAATAATTTACCAAATATCAATTGGAATGTATCAATTTCATGGAATATTAGTATTGTATTGTATATAGTAATAGATAATTCCAAAAAAAATTAATTTATTCTGAGTGGAATATAGATTGTACTGTTCATCATGTTATTTCTGGCATCGTAACTATGAAGATGTCCAAATAGAATCAGCTCCTGTATTGAAGCCATGGATTTGCTGTAACTTATATTACAATACATAGTGAAATTTTTCATCATAAGTTAAATTTCCCTATTTTTATTTTTTAAATTATATAATTAGGAATTAAAAGAATAATAATTTGAAGCAGGCAAGCTTTAAAGAAAGAATTGTGACTAAGCAATTATTTCAAAATAATTTTTTTTAAATTTTATATACTGTAAACCTTATTTTCGTTTATGAAATGTACTGCAAATGCGATTGAACTATAAGAAAATCACGAAAAGGTAGATTTAAAATAAGTAGGTATGTAATTTTCGTATTTAACGAATAAATTTTGTAGAGAAATGTTTTGAATCAGTTTTCATTCATCATTAATAATGCTTCATTTTTTTCATGTATTTTTAAGTTTTAAACTTAAAAAATTTTTCCCCAGTGGGAACTCGTTTAAACAAATTAACACCTCCCTAAAATCTTTGGATTGTTTTGATATATTTCTTTCAAAGAAATGTGCACGCATTTACAACAAATGCGTTTTGTTAATGCGCATGCGCATGCGTTTCAGCAAAATGAATACCGAGTGAAAAAAACAGTCTTTTAAGAAATCTTATGTCTTTCTGTTTTATTTTTTGAATTCCTGTTTTTTTTTTTTTTTTTTTTTTTTTTTTTTTGAGATAAGCTTTTCGGCAATTGCCAGTCTTCTCTGCTGCGTGGTTTTTGAGTTTTTGGAGTGTTGAATGTTTGAATTATTTTTTTGGTTCACCTATTGAGTAGTTTATTTTATTTTATTTTTTTTTATTTTTATTTTGGCGTCATTGACGAAGTTGAAAATTTTTTTTATATGGTGTAAATAGATAATGATTGTTATAACCATATTGACTATGAATGTGTTAATAACTTTAACAAGCACAACAAAATATTAAGTAACTTAACAAAATTTAATTTTAATAAAACAACAGATGATAACGAAACACTGTTATTTCTATTAAATTAATTCAAAAATAAACAGATAAATAAATATTTGATCATTAGGCGAAATTCACTTTTTTCGGTTAAAATCATGTTATTTGATATCTAAGTAAATTTAATTAGAGTTGAAGATTACCGGTGTATTATAGATTGTTAATTCTATGTATGGAATTTTATATACCTGGCATTATTCGCTTTGAAGCTATCATGTTAAATTATATTCGAAACAGCCGAACAGACTGATTTCCTCTGAACGGATTTTACTGAAAATTTGATAGAAAGCTGCAAATTTGGTATAAATATTATATATCAAATTTCATCCATCTAGATAAAGTGAGTTGTCGTTGTCACAGACAGACATTTTTCAAAAAACCGCTTTTTCGAACTAAAAATGTGGAGATTTGTCAAAATTTCGAGTTCGAATTTTTTGACGATTAATATACTGTCTCTATACTATGTGTAAGAGAAAGTAAAAATGGGGGAAAAACCCCCTTCAAAAATAGCTTTTAGATGGAAATTCATATAACGAGGCTTAATAAACTAATATTTCAAATACAAGATGTATTTTGCCATTCTTAATTTTAATTGGTAGCTAAATTTATTAGCTAAACTTAACATAATTTTGATAAAATAGGGTCTATAAAAGGGTTGAATTATGCCTTAAATATGATTGAAAATTTCTTTAAAAATTAATAAAAAGTATGTATCTATCATTAATAACCTAAATTCTAATTAATGATATATTATTCAATCTATGTATTATTAATTAGTATTTAGGTTATTAATAATATATAAATTGAAGGAATAATTTGTGTGATAATATCCTTTTTCTATTATAATTTCAGATCAAATTCATCTCACAACCCAAATATATCTCCATGGCATCTTCTACATTTTTCGCCATCACCCTCTACTGTTTCTTTGGCTTGGTGATAAGTCAAAATTGGTCCAAAGAACACAGGGTAGATCACCAACCTGAACATGTGACCCACTGGATGCCTCTGCATTATTTAGCCAACCGGAAGATGAATGACCATGGAACATCTAATGACCACCACTTGTTGCTGGACGCTTCTAAAAGAGGAATTATTCTTTTCAGGCACAGAGATGACGATTCTTTGAGCAGAAGTTTCAGAGGAAGGATGAACAAAGTTAGAAAACTTAGTCAAATGAGTCGACCAAGGGGTCATCCACTTCGATGGGGATGAGCTAGCTAGTTAATAATAGAAAATTCAAGGAAATACGTAAAAACTCTAGGGTTCTAACAGTTCATTTGATCAATAGTTGAAAATTTTTCTTCGATGTGTTATAAGATGCAACACCTTACTGTATTCATGCATATTACGAATTGAAATATCATTAGTGTATTGCTATAAAATGTGAGATTTTTTTTTTGGTTTCAATTTCCTACGTTGTAATAATAAAGGATGTTATAAAAATTGACCACATATTTTCAGATATGAAACTAATATAAAATATCACATTAAAGGCAGTTATTTATTTATTTATTTTATTCAGTATGATGAAATACAATAAAAAGAATAAATCAAAATGCAATTCATGCATTCAGGTGTATGTCTTATATTTTATACGACCTCCATTCAATTTCAACCACTCGATATGCATTCTTTTCTCAAATAAAGAAAAATATATAACTAAATTTAATTCATTGTAGGCCACCATCTTTAATAATTTTAAGTTTAATGAATATGTGTGATACAACCGTGTTTCATAATTAAAATAAGTAGTTAAGATAGGTAAGGAAGTGCATAATTAATGTAAGTAATTAAGTTTAGTAAGTTGCTATATTTGATTTGGTTTTTTTTCCTTCTAAGTAGTGCATTTATATAAACAAAAATGTTCTATAATGAAAAATGTAGAAAAAAAATGAAGCAATAAATATTGGTGGAAATCATTTATCACATTTAGCAGAAGGTTTAGTAAGAAACACTTTAATATCTTCAAGTAATATTTTGAAATTTAAACTTCCTGATAAATTAAACATTATTAGTTTTTTGCAAGAAATATCATTAATCTCGGCTCTACATACAAAAACAGTTAAGGGATTTTTTTTCAAACTGGACTGCTGATTTTTGGCAGGAAAAAGAGACAAATCTGGAGAAGTGAGTAAAAATTTACAATATGTCAAATTCTTTAACACTTTTGAAAAAAGAATTACAGTCAATATACACTATTAATATATGATTAGAATTCGAATCAATATACACAAGTATATTACTAAAATTGCTTGCAATTATATGACATACAATGATATTTATAAAGAATATTTAAATGAATAATCTATATTCTTTGTGATTTTAGATAATTAAACTTCAATAATTTATATTTTCTTTCCATTTACAAATTCTTATCAACTAACTATTTTTAATAAACCATAAATGGACATTTATATTTATACACCATGATTTTCATTTTGATATGTAGAATTATTCTTGAATTGATATCAAACCAGAAAAGCGCCTTCTTGTGCATGATATTTTGATAGATAAAGAATTCAGAGTTAATCAAGGTTAATTAACAGATTTGAGTATTTTTATCTTACACATTTTGGTAAATAGAAATTTTTTTGCTCATTAAATCACTAACAAATAAATATCCCCCTCCCCCCGTAAACTTCTTGTATTAAAGACTTTAAAAAAAAATCTCCACTACGAAGATTATCAATATTTTCAACCCATCATAACTACAAAACTGTTTTTTTTTCTATTTGATGCATTTCTATACTATAGCATTCAATTCTTTCTGAAATATTATACATAATTATTAACATACAAAAAATAATAACTAATGAATTACATACATAATTATTAACAAATCATGTATGTAATTCATTAGTTATTATTTTTTGTATTAAATGGCGTTTCTGACGTTTATTTAACAGAACAGAGTTTCATTAATTTTAAATAAATATTTACAATTTTACTAACCTAATTAATAAAATCAGTAATGTATCTGTATAATTTATTTTTATGCTTACCATGTAGTTTGTGGCCAAACAAGTAAATAAAAATGAATTAAAAAGCGAACATTTTTTAAAATTTTAGAAAAAAAAAATATCTTTTGTTGATTTAATTGTTTTGTATATTTTGTTTACATTTTTCTTATAAAGATTTTAACAGCCCTAACCTAAATTAACTGACGAATCTATCAAGACATTATAACAGATATAGGATGCAGGACTTATTTATGCATGATTTAAAACAAAATGAGAAGGAAATAAAATATTTCGGATATAAACAATCGAACCTCTATATATCGAATTGAAAAATTCCTATAGAATAATTCAATGTACAGTAAATTTGACGAATAGAAATAAAAACTGCAAATCATATTGCTTTCTTATTAAAAACAAATATGTTTAATTAATTTTGGAGAGTTAAATAGAATTAATAAAATTAAATTAAAAAGTGTTTTTTTTTTTGAAAAAATGTACAAAATTGCTCATAATGCATTAAAAAATGAATATTTGTATTGAATATTTGAAACTCAAAAGGAAATTTTTATTTATTTTTGGATAAAGTACTCTCTAATGTCTTTTTAAAAATAATTTTTACAGAAGTCTTTTAAAAATAATTTTCACTTATATTCGGAAATTTAAAAATTTCTTCAGGAACGTTTGGATTAAATCTCATTCCTGTAGCATAGATAGAAATCCTTATATAATATATTTTTTAGATGATTTTTCAATTAAATCATCTTCGTTGCTATTGTGCTCTTTAGGATCATCTTGAACGAACTAATCATCCGATATACATCCAGATCAGTGGGGTAAACAAACATATTTAAATTCTCTTCTTTGTGTTGGAATAAAAAGATGTACATTAATTTTGAAGGAAACTTTCTTCTTGTTCGATATATATAAATTTTATTCGATATACAGAAACTGTTTTCTAATGAAAATACTAGATTCCAGGAAAAATTCGATATATAGATGTTTTCGATAAATGGGGATTCGACTTTATATTCTGTTTATGCTTTGTTAAGGAAAAGAAACGTGTCAGTATTTTTTCGAATACTTGTCAGTAGAATTCAAATAGCAGTAATTCAAAAACTTAAGTATGTTCAAATTGAAACTAAGAAATACAGACTTACATTCAAATTTAAGAGAATTAAATTAGAATACTTTAATTAAATACAAAATCTATCTATTATTTTGAAATAATTGACAGTCAAGCATTTTAGAAATTTTGCAATAGAGACTTCAATGCCTATCTACAACACACATAACGATTGGATAAAATAAATAAAAATAGGACTAAATTTTTAAAATAATTGCAAGATAAAGATTTTCCACTTGGAACACAAAATAGGTAATGTTCTAACCCCACCGAAGGGGTCTAGGTCTGTCGAATGTATACCTAGACAAGCCAAAATGGTCTCTGACATAGGTATTGAGGATTTCTGAACTTCCGGTATTCGAATTGGGCTTGACATACAAACTTGGTCTTCCCTTGGTGAAGACACCCAACACTTTCTTCGATCTTTTCCAGAAGGGCGCCATCTTTTCTCTGTTTTCTGAGAGGGCAGGTAGATGCCAGCGATAACTTGCGAGGCCACCATCATTGAAGAATGTTCGAACCAAGTCATCACTAGTGCCTTCGGGAGGTTCAACAGGTAGCAGGTCATTGCTAACGATTAAGTAATCCTTTGGAGGGGGACTGGAGTCGTAGTCATCAGGATGGAGGTGAATGCTTTGCATTAAACAGGTGAAAGTTGCAGCAAGGAGAAGATATCCAGTAAAGTGCATTTCTGGAAAAAATAGATTTTCTGTTATTGAAGAAATAAATATTCAAATTTTAATGATATAAGTTTATATAGCAAAGGAAATATATGTTTAGCTTTCTAAAGTAGCAATTAGATTCAAGGTTAAGATACTATCTCATTGCCAAGCTAGCCAAACGCTCGCCAAATCGCAAAATGCCAATATCTTACATAGTGGCAAAAAAAGAAGTTTCATTTGCAGAGGCATTCAATTAGTAATTTTTAGGGCATAAATCATATTTTAACTAAAACTTTCAAGCATATCTTCTAATAAAGATGTTATCCTGGAGAAAGCCTTGCATGCCATAGGCGTACAATAATACAAAATATTAGCTTTTGGCGGAACTGCAGTATTTTTTACTGAATCTATTGTGTAATCCTTGGCGAGTTATTTGGCGATTAATCACTGGCATACGGTTAGGAGTATCCCAAAATCGAATTTGTGTTTTAGATGCGTTTTTCCGAACGGATTGAAACAAAATTTTCACGCAGAATTAAAATTGTAGTCCCAAAATCCTATTCTAAATATGATATGCTTAAGTCATTACGTCTTTGAGTTATCACATTACATGTTTCTGAAAGTAAAGACCGACAGACGGTCAGTCCCTTGTTGGATTTGGCTCAAAATTTGAAAGGGGCCTAGATTATGTATGTTAATTCTGTGTATAGAAATTTATCCATATAACTATATTCATTTTGTAGTTATCTTGTTAAATTACATTCGAACAGCCAGAAAGATAGACTTCCTCCCAGCGGACTTTGCTCAAATTTTGATAGAAATCTACAAATTTGATATAAAGACTGTATATCAAATTTCAGTCTTCTAGGTCAAAGCGTTTTTGAGTCATTTTTGTCAACAGACAGACATTTTTCAAAAATCTGTTTTTCGAACGCAAGGAAGTCTAAAACATAGAGATTCATCAAAATCTCGAGTTAAAATTTTTTGACGATTACTATACTTTCCCCATTCTATATATACGAGGAAGAAAAAAGTTGTTAATTTTATGTGTCGGCAAGTTTCTGTTTGATAAAAATTAAACCTTACTATAAAGTGTATCTATTAGATATTGTGAGACGTAGAAGATTAATATGCCATAAATGCCTTTTCATTTTTCGCTTGGCATTACTTGGTTGTCCCCTTCCCTCTCTTTTCCTCCTATTTTGGAAGGAAAAAAAAAATGCTCATCGAAAAATTTTCATTCCAAAAAAAAAAAAAAAAAAACTCTAGGGAGCTGCTTCGCCCCCTGCTCGCTTTCGTTCGCTAATCCTGATATTGTCCAAAATTGTGCGCGATATTCTTCAGTTCCATTTAACAAGTTTTTAAACTTCGCTGTTCATTGGTTCAATGCTAGAAACTTAATTTTTCCATAATGAGAAATGCATTTTCTGATATGCAAATTTCTAATTCAAAATTCAAAGCCTTACAGTGAGAGCATTCTTTGCTTATATCTCCAATATCTAAATATTGAATACATTTTTCGTCAACTTTCGCCAATGCATTTACCGCCAACTTAACTGCTTCACGATCAGTTTTTCTTTTCAAATGAGCATCGGCTCGAACTTTCTTCGCATTTTAATCCATCTGATATCTCTGGACGTCTCACTACTATTTAAAAAAAACAATGCAAGGTTAAAATGTGTATTGTTTAGATATTCAGATGATTGCTAACCGAAAAACAAAAAAATTCCGTTACTCGAAAAACATAAACAAAGCGGAAAGTTATTCATTAGTGTTGCCACAAACGCTGTGTCTAAAAGTAGAATTAACAAATAATATTGTTTTAAACTCATTTGTTGTTAATTAAAGCTTTATTTTCCCTTTTTTGTCGCTATTTTACCGTCAAATGCAATATAAGTACTTATTATGGCGTATAATAATGATCAATGAATGTTTCAAACAATACTTTCAAAACAAACCTCAAATGTCATAGGTTAGGTGACTCGCTATCAACCAATCATAAAGCGAATAACATATTGTTACATATTTATTTCATTTCCTACAGAAATATCCTAAAAATTATAATTCTAGATTTAGTTTGTAATGAGAGCTGACTCAATCTTTCAATTTGAACTTTTGTCAACATGATGACATGACGTTCACTGAAGCTAATTTTTCTTATGCACACGTAACGGGATCTTGCAAATCAAATTTTATTTTTATTTTATTTCAAGTATCTTGTTAACAAGTATCCTTAAAATATTTTTAGAAAATTAATTAAGAATAGAGAAAAACAATACAACGGCAAAAGTTTTTTTTATTGTTGAAAAGATATTTTTTTGAAAAACTAATTTTTTATTGCAATAGTTTAGGAAGTAATTGCAGAAAAAAACCTAAATTTTGAATGATTTTTAACTAATTAATATAAGAATTTCAAATCGTCCCTAGATTCACATTTCTATCTTCCAAAGTATGTATCTGCCAAATTTGGTATCTCTAAATCAAATGGTTTGGCAAGGAGAGCGCCAACACATTGGCACAAACACATTCATCTTTATTACAAGTGGGAAAGATAAGAGAAAAAAAGCTGTTAATTTTAAAAAATGTAAAAATAATTAACAATTTAATAATTTAGAAATTAATAAAAGAATTCCCATCTTTTTTTCATTTACTTTGGTGTAAACTATTCCACAAGATATATTTCCATACTATCTAAAAATTTAAAATTGGGAATTTTAATACCAATTTTATTTCTGTGCACTTTTTTCATTTTTCATTAATTTTTCAAAATGTAATATATTATTGAATGGATGGCAAATGAATATAAAATAAATAAATTTATAAACATGCAGTGGCATTTAAAAATTGTCTGGCTACATTGATATTTTCATTTAAATTCAAAAAACAAAATATCAGACGATAAAAGGATTTCTTGTATTATAATATTTTATAGAAAAGTAATATCTAAATTGAAAATGTTAAACATGAAATTTTTTAAATCCTAAGCTTTGATAGTTTCAAATAAGGGGAATCATAATTCAGTATCTTTCTAAAAAGCTGGAGACCTCACCTTACATATTCGGGGAAAAAAAAGGAAAATATTTTAAGTATTAAGGGTGCAATTTTTATGTAATCGTTAGACTGTCTGCTAATATATAAATCGAATCACTTTGCAGGAGTTGATATCGTGCTGTTTCATATAGAGATGTCAATTTGTAAGTATTGATGGATAGCTTATATCCAAACCCTGGACAATTTTATTATAGTTTCTAAGAAGTTAATAATAATTCCTTTTTTAAAATTGTTCATCGGTTGGATACTATCTGTAAACTGAGTGACCGTCATTCAAAAGTTTTTTAAAACGCTCATAAGAACAAACTATTCATAGTTACCAAATTTTGCATGAAATTGATTATTTCTCCTAGCATGTATTTAAAAACAAAATTTCTCAATATGGCAGGTATTAAATAATAAAAGTTTTTAAAAAATTGACTAGATTTTTATTTAATTAAATTTTTATCAAAATTATATGGTTTCCTCGGGAATTGTATTATTACAGAGATTAAAATTTTAAGGACTACTTTTCAATGATATCATTTTTATTGACATACTATTTCTTTAATAAAAGTTTAAAAAATATTTTAAAATATATTTTTACACTACGTTTTATTATTTTAATTGTCCGATTGATACTCACATGAATTGTGATGCTGTTAAATATATTTGTTACTGTGCAAATTATCGGTGTTATATCATTGGGAATAAATTTTGTAGAGGGGCGAGACTCTTTATTATGTGTTATGCCATGGATGAAAGAATGAGTTCAGTTTCAGGAACTACTTTTTATTAGCGGGTTAAGTTCCACGGCACAAACATTTAACACAAGCATATTGAAGAACAAGGCATAGAACAAATACACTCGGCAAGCAAGGACACACAAGATACAAGAATGAGGAATCATGGGAAAACATGGCTCTTGATAGGTGGCTCTAGTAGCGCCACCTCTGAAGAAAGGAGAAGGCAGTAATTGTAACCGCTACAATTTTTAAAATAGAATAAATTTATACAAATCAATCTTAAAAGGCAAAAATCAAATTGATCTTTATCATGCTTAGGCCTGGAATTCCGAATTTACACTACACTTTTCCTTATGTTGTATGGAAAACGTCTAAGAATTGTTGACCTTTTAAAAACATATCTTAAAAACAAATTTTTTTTTCGTCTTGAGAAAATATAAATATAATTTTAAGATTCCAAATAGTAAGGCCATGCCCATCTCTATTCCTCATATCAATTAAACGCAGGATTAAGCGATAATTTGGTTTTTCTCCAATACAAATTACATTCCGATGCTATAAAGAATTGAAGTTCTCTTCTCTCCTAAATTATTACATCCTATGATATATATCAACTATTTCAAACTTGTTTTAGCTTTGGTATTAAATATTACTTTGTGATGATCATGCGATTTGGCCAATCGAAATTAATCTTAATGGGTAGAAGGAACCAGAGTACTTCAATCAAAGCTCCGCCTCTCGTTTTAAGTTGTGGTACAAACCATTTTCAAGGGTTCAAAATCTAATGCAATCATATAAATTCATTCTAAATTTATATTATAAAGCAGATCAAATCGTTCTAAATAATTTCAGAAAATTCTTTAAAAAAAAAAGGTACTGTCGGTCGATAACAAATTAATTTGAAATTCGTTCACCTTGAAATGAGTGATAAGGTATGCATGTATATGTAACATCGAGAAAATAGAAAAACATTTTTATTTGGTGTCTAGTATGGGCTAACGGTTGTTTGGTAGTATCAAATGCAGGAAGCAAGTTATCGTTTGTGACATTTTCCATTCTATCAATAAAGGTTTGAAAACTTAATAAATTGTGTCATAAAATTTGCAGAAAACTATCAAAACCTTTGGTACTTTGTTACTTTTATGAAGTTGAATCATTAAGCCTAATAGCTTTTGGATAATGACATCGAAAAATTTATAATATCATCTCCCATCAAAATTCCTTCCCGTCTAATGTAAAATATAGAGGTCATTTGGGCATTCGACAAGAATTTTCTTCGACGAAACAAACAGCATATATCTTTTTCTGAAAGGCAATTATTCCATCACGTTCGCTTTTCAAGCAAAAGTAGGCTGTTGGAAATAACTCGCAATCATCAAATGAATTGTCTCCAATGAGCTCATTATAAGGAACGATATTTCTTTAACAGGCCCATTTGTTTCTTTTTATTAGGCATTTGTCACTTGATAGTTTATTCATTTTTACTTTTCTGTATAGGAAATATCCAAAGGGAAAGAATTGTAGTCATCAAAGAATTCGGAAGCGAGTTTTTGATTAATTATCACACTTAAGTCCTTTTGAAGGTCCGAGAAGCAGATTTTTTGAGATTATGTATATCTGTCAATCTGAGAAAATGTTTGTTCAAAAAAATTTCCAGATAGAGGAATAAAACTTGATATGTGGATTTTAAGCAAATTAGTAAACGTCTATCGAATTTTGAATGAAATTCATTCAATCGAAGTATGTTCTGCTTGGCTGTTCGATTCTAATGAGCCCAATAATTACAAAACTTTAAAACTAGATATATAAAATTTGATGTAGATATTCAACATATAAAATATAGTTACGTATTCAATTTTAAACTAAATACATCAAGGGGTTGACTATATATCAGTCAGTACTTTAGAATGAATGCAAATGCGATGGGTGAAAAACGGAAAGACTTAAATAAATGAAATTTCATACTCAGTTTTAGTCTTTTGTATCAAATTTTATTCTTAATCCTTCAAGGGTGGACCATCTTTCGATCTTTAGCTCCGTATACATTTAAATCCCGATAATGTAAACTCAACTAATAAATGAAATTAGTACTTTTCATTTAACCGGGCGAAGCGAAAAGTTGTCAATAATTTAGACCTGCGCTTAAAAATAAAAACAAATTAAAATGAAATCTACAATCGCAAATTTCAAGTTATCATGTGAGAACATTATTATTTTTTAAGTTATTAAGTTATTATTTGTCTTAATTAATTTAAGTCATTAACCAGTTTAAACTGGTT
>JAPMOR010011282.1:395000-414275 GCA_026543865.1 Argiope aurantia
TATGTATGTATGTATGTATAAAAATCAAGTTAAATGGAAAAACAAATAATTATTTGTTTTGCCATTTAACTTGATTTTTATACTTTTGTTTCAGTTCATCTGTGTTTTAGAAGTAGCTGCATTTGCGCTCTCTAAATACTATGAAGTTTTTACCTGTTCCATTTTTGGTTATGTTTGAATAGATAATAATTTTTGTTGCGATTTCGAAACTGTTTCGCTTTCGTTTTCATTTTAGTTTCGTTTTCAAACTTTTCTTACTTTAGATTGGTTACTTATATATATATATGTATATAATGATAATTTTTTTTTACCTTTCATTTTAAATTTTTCTAGCTGGCAAAGAATGTTTTGGAGCTCGACTGATTTTGAGATGAAATAACAGCTATGATGTCATAGTTCTACGTCAACCTTTTAAAAACGCATCTGCTGTCAAAGAAGCATATGTAATAATAATGCAATACTGGTAAAAGCAGGTAAAAAATGCATGCGATTAAAAGATGATGATGAAAATTGCCATTTATGCTTTATTCATTGCTACGCGCTTTCGAGCTTCAAAACCCCCTACCCAAAACAACATCAAGTTTCACATGATAATAAATAAATAATAAATAAAAACGTGGACCCCAATTAGTTGTAGTGTTAGGTTTGCATGCAAGTTGGCGCATGTATTGGCTCTTTTTTATGCCAAATTTCGGTTTCAATCGATCGGGGGAAAAAATGCGTCCAGTTTGAATATTCAGTTTTATTTAACAAATTACAAAACGCATATTCTCATGTGTTGGATTTTGAAAATAAATATCTTATAATAAATGTTTATATTAAGAAATGAAAATCCCTTTACGGAATTAATGATTGGCAAAAGCACGAAATTAAATGTTTTGATAGATGAGTTTGAATTCCATTATAGCATTTAAAAATGCTAAGTATCAAATTAAATTATTAATACTATTAAAATTAAGAGGAAATATTATATAGAAATGAAACTGATATCATTAATAAGGTTTTTTTACTCTTGAAATAATACAAATTTTGTAACATAATTCTTTAAGAATACGTGATCGTCAGTTTCCATTTTTAACTCATAGCGATTACTTATCTAAGACGATTAAGCCTATTTCCCACTCATTTAAAATTTCTGTTTTAAAACCAAATTCTTGATTTCTTTTATATCTTTCTGACTGAATAGGCTTTTAGGTGACTTTGTGAACCTTCTTCAGAACATTCATAATAATATTTTTCACCTCTATTAATTCGTTGAATGAGACGTTGAATTCAGCAGTAAAAAAAGCTCAATGAAGAAGTGTGAAATTCATATGATGGTTTGTTTACATTGTATAGGTAATATATGAGCGAATGATGTGCTATGGACATTTGTGTTTTATATATTTAAATAAATAAGGAGATCTCATTTTAAATTATTTCTTGTGGAATTTTCAATAACAGAGAGCACACAAATTGTATTGCGTTATAATTGTGTTGCATATTTTTAATAGAGCTATGTTGCCATGGAACTAGTTTCCACTAGAAAGGTCCAAATACATAATGAACTAAAGATATGTAAAGCAATTAAAATAACGCGGATATAATGTATGTCTGTTTGATAGAATCATAGTCATGAAATAATATCTTTGATTTAATTTGAAATTATATATTACCAATATCCTTCGCTAACCAACTGGTTACCGAAGACGGCTAGTTATTAATAATAACCGATGAACCACCTTGACCATAACTATAAATACTTTCATGATTGTTTTATATGAATATTTTATATCTGAAGAGGTTCTTGGAATAAATATTTTATATCTTTCATGGAACCTTGCATATTTCTTTTCTCTTTTTCCTGTCGATCTTTAAGATATTAAAAACTTAGAACGAATCGACTCATCTGGGTTTGAAAAAAAATCTTGATTACTTACTTATCTTATAAAATAAGGTTAGGTTAAATACGGTACATTAGAAAGTAAGAGTAGTTATTAACGAGTAAATTTTATCCAGCACTAAAGAATTAATTGCGAATTTTATATGATTACTTTATCGTTCCTAGGTTACCGATCAATTCTTTTCATGAAAACGAAAATTATCAGAAATATATTGCAATTGATTAAAATATTTTTCCCCATTTATTGTACACGAAACTATTTGACCCAAAAGGAACTATCAGAAAAATAAAATAGCGTTTCTACTTTTGGAAAGCAATAAAAGAACAAATTTAAAAACATCATCTTCGGAAATCTTAAGTTAATTAAAGCTTCGTAAATGAATAAACGAAAACTCTGATATATGCTAGCTTAAACTATGCCAAACATTTTTAATTACGCTGATTTTTCATAGGCTTATGTTATTTCGGTGTTTACTCTCAAGAAAAAGAAAAAGAAAAAAAACTTTTCGGAAGATATAAACCCTCCTCCAACAACTTGGATCCATCGATTTGATTAGAATCTTTAGCTTCAAAGGAGATTCATCTCTTTTTGTTATAAAAAGATCTTTAGTAATATTAGCATATTGTGACTGTTAAAAAAATATTAACTGTTCATGTAATTATTTCATTTAAATACCACGGCGCCTCTTTAGAGCTGAAAGAAATACAGATGCAAGTTATTTTAGCAATTGCCATTTAATTTCTAAAAATTCAAATCTATTTATTCAATACAGCTCGTCAGGAAAGAGATAGCGTTTGATCCTGGAAGATTTAGCTTGGATTAAACTCATATATACAATAATAAAAAAACCCTTTCCTGTAACTCGAAACAGAACTCCCCCCCCCCCAATTTTAAAATCGATATTTAGTCCCTAGGATAGGAAATCCTGAAAGGGTTCATTTAATGCATTGCACTGTCAACTTAATTCACTAAATATTACCTAGTTGATTTCTCTATATGGAATTATATAGATTTGCTTTAAGGTATCCGACTAGACTGTAAAAATACTTTTATTTTTAGAAAAATTTGAAAAATTTTTTATGATCTGAAAATAAAGTCTACATTTTGTAGATTCTACAACAGACTTTTTTTAAATATATACAATAAAGAACTATAGATACAGTAGTTTCAGTAATGCACAACAACAAAAAAATGAAATCGGAAACAGTGGTATTTTTAACCGAAAATTAGTGATTTATTTTATTTTTATCGAACAATTCTCTTAAATAATACTTGACAAGTTTAGATTAACTCTCCATCTACTCAGCCGTAGTTCGCTTATTTTTGGTATTTCTGTTAAAAAAGCGTGAAAATTTCATTTGTTTCTAGCGCATTTGGATAAACTAATTTACAATTACAATATATAAACGCATTTTCTAAAGAAAGAATATTTCACGGCGAGTGGTTCATGGAAAACAAGGTTCTCAAAATAAATTCAAGAAATTTTCCTGCAATTTGATATGCATGTATCCAAAATTTTTTTGGATCTAATATATCACAGATTTTAAAATAGTCTCATGTATACATGTTTTACAGATACTTTCAGTTCAAAACATAGACAAATTTGGGCAAAAAATCATGAACGACAACTTCAAATGCCTCGAAAATTTTTATTTATTAAAATAATTTTTATCTTGTAGTTTGTTACATTTTATGTAGTTTAAGCTATATATATATATATATATAGGTGAAATAAAAATTGAATATTTCCATTATTTTTTAACTTACTTTGTTTTCGAAAAATTGAAAAAAATTGTCAAAATTGTCATTGAAAAATTTGCTAAATTTTCATTTTATAGGCAGTTTTTTCAATAGCTAGAAGCAATAAATGTATTTGTGTGTGTGTGTGTGTTTAAAGTCTAATTGGATCTTTCAAGTCTGTTTTAGTTATATGGCACAAGAATAAAATGTTTGAGCATCATTTTTAAAAAATTCGTCACCGAATCTAGTCAGTTACCCCAAAAAAATTGTCAGTCAGACATTATTCAAAAATGCCATAACTGATTCATTTTCAAGTATAAATAACAAATAAAATATTTTAAAGCTTTTATTTTCTGGAGATCAAAACAAATCAAAAAGTATCAGTCACATACAGAGATTCTTTAAATAAATAAAATTGCAATCATATTTTTAGTGGATTTTAAATTTTACGTAATGAATGCTTAGTAAAGTTGGTTTCTAATGCTATTTATTGAGGTATTTATTGACTTTAAGGCGTATTGTGTTTGTTCTATTAGTTAATTAGTTATTTATTTTCTGTTCAGTATCCAGATTTTTGGTAAAAATATTTTTTGTAATACATTGTTTAGCTATTTTTTGTTGTATTTATAAGCAAGATCTTAATTTTAATGATATTCCTCACGGCTTAAAAAAAAGACATACGTCACTTACGTCTTATTTACATTCAAACGAAGTCACCTACTACTGAAACGCCGCACTCACTTTGGTATTATACCAAACTGGTCGGTTTATTTGAAATTTGCGTCCATATTCTAAACAATCATAAAGCTTTAACGTAAAGGAAATTACCTATTAATAAATATTCTAAATAGCATAAATGTACCAAAGTAAATTTTTTTAAATTGGCATATAATTTATATATAATATTGTGTAAGAACAGTAAATATTCTAATATCATTCTCAGCCAAATTTAGTAATATTTCTATTATCAGAATGAATTTTTGAACAATATTCTTAATTTTATAATAATTTAATTTTTTAAATCAAAAATAAAGATTTTTAACATATTATAACTTTTAATACAAATCCAATAATTTTTTTCTGGCCATTATATAATGCCTAATTTCTTAATAATATTGCTCGATTTTCTATAAAAAATATTGTTTTCTGTATTTTACTGCAATAATAAAACAGTGTTTAAAATATTTTTAATCATTATTTTTTGTCTTAAATATATTTAATTATGCATGATTAAAAATATCAGTGAAACTAACATATTTTTTCAAATTAATATCTAGATGCCGTTGCATAGTTAAATTAGTTTTCAACTAGATTAATATAATTGATGATTAAGAGCTCTAAAGCTATTAAAATATTCGCTTGTCATCGTGAACCAATAACATTACAAAATTTCAGAACATCACTAAATCGCGAAATGAATAAAAAATCGATTGTAGTATGCCATCCATATAAATACAGAACATATGAAATTAAATAAAAGCGTTAAAATATTTAAATCAGTAATTTACAACTTTTTGATAGGATTGCGCTATTGTATAACGTTTAAAAGTTTTCACATTAAGAATTTTATTCATTAAAAACTTTTTTCTATTCTTTTCATTAAAAAGGATTTTATTTGTAAAAAAAGGAAAATTAATTTTATTTCAAAGTTAATTAAACTTCTAACAATATTTGTTCATTTCTTTGCGAAATTGCCTTCTAAAGTTTAAATCGAGGAAACGATTTATCCATTTTTTTCCCTTACTTCTAAGGGGCAATACCTTAATTTTTTTATTCATTTATTCTATTTGAAAAATTTAGAGATTTCCATTAATTAAACTATGATACATAATATACTTTTTCTGACACATTTTCTATGCCTTTATTTATTTATTTTGAAATTAAAGGTGGCTCAATAGTAATAGATAAAATCTCTTCTAAATCATTCAAAACGCAGTCTTTGAATAGCGTTTAATATCTTCTTTTGATTCTATTCATTTAATGAAATATTTCACAATCTTCTTTAAAGATAATTAAAAGCTTTAAACTCTTAATTTGAGTATATAATAGAATTTTAACAGATATATTCTAATGCTATTGTAACCTATTTATGATTTAATCAACTTTCATGAGTACGAATGCTTTAAAACGGAAAACCAAGCTATTGTTACCTTATCTCAGTTCATTATTATTTTCATTATTATTTTAAGCATTGGGAATTCATCAATGAACTATAGTTAACAAATATTGCATTATTTTAATACTTTCTAGACAATTTTTTAAAGGTTTCATACGCCCACTGTTTCGATCCATTGGATAAAGATTTATGCGTGGGTTTTCAATAAATACAAGTTGCAACAGCAAAACAAGCGAATTTAAGATGTAAATTTACTCACAACAACATAATATGTAGTAAAATTAAATAAATAATTTTCAATTTGCATTTTATTAAAAATGTCATTTAGAAAGTCATTTACAAAAAACAATAAATAATTAAATAAAATAAAAATAAAACAGGCATTCTGATAAAAATTGTTTTGATTTTTGATAATTACCACTTTTTTTATTTTCCCCCCTAATTTTCATACCATAAATAATTTTTAAGAAGTTTATAACCCCATCTTATCATCTTGTTTGCTTTGAATATTCACGTTTTTTAGCTATTAATATTAACTATTTTCTCACTATTAGGCTATTAATATGAAATGAATTCATTTATAAATTTATCTTAGTATTTAATGATTAAAAAATATGAATTTAATCGAATAAATTTATTTACTACAGATTACTGTGTGGGCAAATTTTTAAAAAAATGTATGAGTTCAGAAATAAAAACGGGAATGAAAATGTTACGCAAAGAAAGTAGTTTTTTCATCTTCATCTATATCTATATTAATAGTAAAGATGAATATGTAATGAGAATGGAGAGATGAAAGGGTGATCCCTGTTTGAAAGGATCACTTATGTAGTGAGCGGAACGTATGTAAAGTAATTAAAATGACACGGCTTCTAATAATTGGCAAGAACATGTCTATTCGATTTTTAAATAATTAAATAAAATAAAATGTAATAAATTTAAATAAAATTAAATGTAAATAATTAAATAAAATTAAATGTAAATAATTCAATGAAATTAAATGTAATGAATTTAAATAAAATCAAATATAACTAATATTTAGTTATATTTAATTAAATATAACTAAAATATAACTAAGATAAATAGATTTCTTTTTTCGGTAGGAAAAGGATTCGATAGTGTCACATGACCTTACATTTATAAGAACGATTTAAAAATCTTTGAAAATTAAAGGATACACTCTACAATATTTAAAACAGCGTCTTTAAAAAATAAGTATTTACACATTAAACTAGCATATGAAATACTTTTGTGCAATATTTTTTTTTCATAAATTGTAAGTTTACTGGTTTAGCTAGAAAGTTTTATAAACACAATGAGCAGAGAGTGTGAAAGAAATTAAAATAATACTTTTATAGCATCTGACAATTTGTGGGTATCATAAGCATGAAGTTGTACCTAAAGATTTGATTGAAATTAAATATAACAAATATACCTGGCAACATAAGGCCATCACCATAGTCGACTAGATCTCAGTTAGTAACATTAGAAGTCAGTAATATTCAGAATTCAGTAACATTAAGTGCCTTATACTAAGAAGGACGATTTAAAAATCAATGAATATTAAATCTATAATATTCATTGATTTCATCCAATAATATTGAAGCTAAAGTGTTTGAAAATAAAAGTATTTAAATTTAAGATAGGATATAAAACATTTTTTTTATGCCAACTTAATAGTTATTTGAAAAGTTGCAAGGTGAAATAAGGTTAAAGTCGAGCTACTATACTAAATCTCGATATATATATTTATTATTTTAATAAATATTTTAAGAGATAATTAATAAAAAAAATAATAAAAGCAAAAAAAAATCACTGTTACCTAGAAATGGACCTCAGAATGGAAAGTACAAATTTCATGTCTTAAATGTGTATTAATGTAAAATTATTTTGTTACGTAAATAGACGCATAGTAAATAGAAGACATGGTTTCACAATATAATTAATTTTTAGCAACTATTGATCCCGGTGAGCCAGTTGGTAGCCAAAGGTGACTAGTAATATAAAAAAATCAAACAATAACACTATCGGTACACTAAAATGAATTAGAAGAAGATGATTATTTTGAAGATGCAGAAATGACAAGCCAATAATGGTTGAGATCCCAGATCTTACGGTTTTGTTCACGAGCCATATTCCAAATTTCATTCATCTCAACCTTTGCATTTTTGAGTTATCACGTTTATATTCACGCTAATGTACACACCGAAACAAGGTTAACCCTTTGATTGATTGAGTTAAAAATTTGACATTATCTAAAACTGCAAAACTGTATGCCGAATTCTACAGGTTGTCTCACAAGGTATATAGTGTATAATATTTACAGATTCGGATGGAGCAAGTCAAGAGGTGTATTTTGATGTATAAAATGTGGGGTCCCAGAATATAGCGTCATATTAATGTGTGAAACTTGTTTTATGAAAACTTCAAGAAATTAGTATGTAGTGGTAACTTCATAAGCCAGATAACAACCTCCGGAAAAAAGTGTACACTTTTGTCTAGTGTTCTTGTTACTCCGCTATGAACCCTAACGTTGCGAATTCGATACCTGCAAAAGTATAAAACTAAGTGAAAATAAATGCTTATTGAGAACTTTCAATACAACAGATTTTCGAAATGTCAGCCGTTCGAACAAATGGCTTGGTTAAGTCTGGAATCGAAAGTCGTAATTGTTTTCTACAAAAGATCTGTTCCAATCTCCTAGACCTCGATTTCAATTTCTACTCTCAAATTATCCAATGTTGAGGGCTATGTGAGGTGCACTGTATCTTTCAGAAGTCCCCATAAAAAATGTCGCACGGTTTAAGATCCGGGATGTAAGGTGGCCACTCTATACCATTGTCTGTTTTCATAATGGCATCCAGCCCGATCAGTCTATTGTGAAAATGTTCCGCTTAGAGATCGAAGTTTCGATGAATGCGGTGAGGTCTAGCACCATCTTGCACAAACCAATAATCGGTTATCTTTCGTACGTACTTTTGATTGTCGTGCCGCCATGTTGTGGTGACTGCAAAAAATTATGTTGTGGTGACTGCAAAAACCGCAGTAGCTGGTGATTGCAATTCATGATAAGCTAGCGCCATGAAAACACGATGTTCAATCGAATATTTGCTCCTTTTAGAAACACAACGAGTGCGCGAGTAACGCGTGACTCTTATTCTCTTCAAACCTGTCTTCTGGCCTTACATGCTGCTGAGGTAATCTGCATATTCACTTGTAGACGCGCTTTTCCTCTCATTGGTTGTCACAGATTTGCGTAGTCCCGTAGGGAAGCTTCCATGTTGTACAATCGTCATATGCATCATAATATGGAATACAGACTGTCGGATTCGTAATTAACGTTCTTCGTGTATCTAGTCTATGACGCTATATTCGAGGACCCCACATGTTATACATCAAAATACTCGTCTTGACGTGCTTTATCCGAATCTGTAAATATTAGACGCTAAATACTTAATGGGACACCATGTATTTATCTAGTTCTTCGCTTTACAATTATCTTGTTCACTCGGTTTCAGACAGACAGACTTTTTATAAATAAATTTCGTTCCAAATATGATAGAAATTCGCAAATTTCATGAAAAGCCTACGTGCCAAATTTCATCTATTTTGATTCAATGTACTTGTGAATTATCCTATTCATAGATAAACAAACAAAACGATAAAGACAACGAAAGTGATAGGCAGACGTAATTTTACAAAAATGTTTTCAGACACAGGGATGTCTGAAACATGGAGATTCATCAAAATCTCGAATTCGTATTTTTTAGACACCAACTCATGTGGGAATTTTAGGCAAAATCTATTCAGATGAAAGCTCTCTGTTCAGCTGTTCGAATATAAATTAACGTGATAACTTTGAAGCGAAGAGAGCTAAATGAATACAATTCGGTTCACGGATTTAACATCTATAGTGTAGACACCTGTGAAATTTTGAATCTATTTCTGAAAGAGGTTGACCATCGGTCGGTTTATTTTCAGAAGTATGTGGAAGCGATGACTCAAAATACGTAATAATTTAAATATATGAAATTTACTATGTGAGTTTTGTGATTACCAGTTTAGTTATGCATCAAATTTTTGTTTCAGTTGATTGGGGATAATGAGTGAAAACAGAAATTCGATTTTCGGATACTATTAACCGTATGCCAGGGATTAATCGCCAAATAACTTGCGAAGGATCTCACAATAGACTGAGTAAAAATGCTAAATACGCGACAAAGGTAAATATGTCATAATTATTGTAAGCCAATGTCATACAAGGGACTCTCTGGGATAAAAATTTTATTAGAGAGCATGCGAGAAAATTTTGAAAACAGCCCTTCATTATTATTATTATTATTTCGGTAACATATTGAAAGGAATATATCTTGAAATTATCTCTGAAATTCATGTATTGAGACGTCAAAAATCCATTTGTCGAAAAATAGTTTTTCGACAAATATAGTTTCCAAGCAAAGTTTTTGGTTCCAAAAATGTTCAAAAAATAAAATTGAAGCATGCTGTAAAACTCTCCAAAGCAATAACTTGAAGAAAATCTTCAACAACTCGTTTCACATCTAAAAAGAATCACCTCGTTCCAAAAACCGATTTAACCTACTTAGAGCATCGTTTCTCTAAAAATCGTTTAGCTCTCTAAAACGAACTCTTGCTCACATTACGGAGAGCAAATGGTTAAAGAATAGCTATTATTAGTTGCTTAAGAAGTTTTTCCTTCTTCTAACTGAAATAAACTTCGCGGTCTTCAGAAATTCATTTATATTGCATTACAGTCGATTAAAATCGAGATTTGAAGAGCTTTTTTACTAAACACCTTTATTTATCTTCACTTGTATCAGATATGCAAAGATGGAATAATCTATATTTGGAATATTTTTCACTCATTTCCTGGTGTTCTATAGTTTTTAAATTATATAAAATTCAGTTTTCCGATTTCAATATGCTATTTTAATGTTTTTAGAAACTGATTATAGTTAATCGAAGAGTTTAATGGAAATTTGAATACATTGAAAAGCGCCATCTGGTAACGAGTTTGAGAAAATTAATTTCACGTTTACATAATATTTATGAAAATGAATAATAAATTAAAGACTAAAATGCAGAAAATATTTTAAATAAAAAAGCTAATATTTTAGCATATTTAGAATGTATGTCTTTAATTTAATTAAGTCTAACGAGCTAGGTAAGCGGATAACAATTATTCTTTTATGAAAATATGAAGAGCAGTTAGCAAAAAACAGAGGACGTATATTGAGAATAATAAGTAGAGACACTAACCCACAAGCCAACAGCAAATCGCTAAACAGAAAACAAATGAGAGCAAGCAACTAGAAGGCACGCTCTGAGATTAACACTTCAAAGAAAGAATTCATTTTTTATGTGAGTGCTTCGCCTTTTATAGTCTCTCAAAGTGTATGGAATTTCCTCGATCCTATTGAGACATCTCCATAATTCTTACATTCTCAAAAAATTTTCATTTTTTTTTTCATAAAAATCATTAAATTTTTCGACAAGTTGCCAACTATTCTCTAAGGCCGAGTCATTAGCCTAGCATCGATTAAGAATATGTGTCAATCGCTCTTTAGACTATAAGACATTGAAAAAAAAGCAATATCACAGATTCGTAACAAAGTTTTAGTATATCAGATGTAAAAAAGGGTTGAATCACACTGTCAAATTTTTATATTCGGAGAGTCAAAAGTTTCAGAATGCAATATTACAATGCCAATTTACTTTTTAAAAGCGATTATCGTTTGTTCTCTTCACCCTACAAGTAAATACAATTTGTTTAATATATTTTGCCCATCTAAACAAGCAATCATGTTAAGGCAACTATCCCTCTCTTATCAAATTCAAGAAAACTTGACTTATGCTAACTTACCATTGGGGTACAGACATGCTAGTCCTTACAACAAAATTATAGATCTGTTCAAAATTTCTAAGAAATATTTAGATTTCTTCAGGAAACTACAAAGGCATTTTTATTCGTATTTTTTATTGACTGGAAATTCAATAACGGAAGTTTTTGGCTGAAATAAACTTTTTCATAATGAAATATTCGCGTCTTTGCCGATACATTTTTCTGAATGCTTTCTTGAATGTGATATATGTGTATACTGTTATATATATGGTAACATTACAATTGTTTGAATTGTTTTTATTAAGTATTTTAAGACGAGCAGTTTCAACAGATTCTGCTTTTTTTTATATGTCTGGACACGAAAAAATGATAAAGTAGCATTGTATTGTTTTATATTACTATTATCTGCTGACAATCATTGAAATCAATTCTATCAGAAGTAGACAACCTTCGTAGAGTTCGAGATCTATTGATTGTCCAAATTAGGTGAACTTGCCATCACGCGGAAAATTTATGTAATTCGTTAAAATCTCATTATCTTCTCCTTAATAGCGTATAGTCGTCTCTATCTAATATATCCATATATATATATATATATAGAAGATGATAATATGCTGTCTACGTAAGTGCAAAGGAAATTCAAATTGTACTTTGCCCTGTAATGTGTTTGATTTAAAATAGTTATGAAATTGAAATTTCGCTCATCAACAAGAATTAAGAGGAAAGATCATCCCAAATCTTTCTCGCTTATTTTCTAATTACTGTGTTATCTCATTCCCTTACTATAAAATTTTGGACTTTGGTAAGACAGTGAATCGCTTGCACATCATTGGCGAAAAATATTTTTGAAATATAAATATTTGGATTGAATCGAGAGTTCTTATTAAATCTAGTATGCGATATTTGGCGATTAATGGCTCTCACTCTTTTAAAACACAAATACATGAAAATTAAGTTTGCATTTTAGACACTATTTTTCCGACCGATTTAAACCAAAATGTGATGAAAAAAAACTGCAGTTGCAATCAAAAAATTATATAACAAATTTCATTTATTTAAATTATTACGTTTTTGAATTATCGCAATTACATGCATGTAAAAGTAAGGACCGACAGTTAATCAATTACTGATCATATTTTGCCCAAGATTTAATAAAACTCTTCCCTTTAGGTACTAAAACTGTGCATCAAATTTTATTTACCTTAGTTACTTTGCTTCTGAACTACCACGTTTACATTTAAGCAAAAGTTGAGTCTTTGATCTGAAAGTTGAAACGGTAAAGTTGAACCTTTACTGATTTAGTTCCAAATTTAATATGGATTTATATCGTAGATTCCAAACCTGTGTACCAAATTTCATCTGTTTAGCTCTTTACGCTTTGTAGTGATGGTTAACATTCACTCAACATTTGGTCAGCCTGGCCGAGAGACTTCTGAATGGATTTCGTTCAAAATTTGATAGAATCATATAAATTTTGTTCACAAATTTGGATAAAATCGTACACTATTTCGTGTTATGTTTTATCTGTTTAGCTAAAGTCGGTTTTGAGTTATTGTGTTAACATAGAGATGGACATAATTCCAAAAAGTGTTTTACAGACTCGCGGAAATCTAGAAATTTATTTTTGTCAATATCTTAAGTTCAAAATTTTTGATGATTGCATTACTTCCTTTGTATGCTTCATACACGAGAAAGTAAAAATGATACATAAAATATTAAAACAATTGAATATATTCTAAAATTTAGCTGCCAATAGTAATTTACAGTAAAATTAAACTATAGCAGTGAAATCTTTAAGCAGCTGTGCACGCTCGTAAAAGAATTTAAAAATTCAAGATATTTAGGATATAGAAAGGATTCAAAAAATTTATACTTCTTTTTATAAAATTAACCTCATTACTTTCTCGTATACGAAGAGAGAATATTATAATCATCGATACCTTCAAACCTAGAAATTAGAAAAATCAAATTTTCTGCATAGTTTTGATGCCAAATTAGAAAATCTACACCCAAATTTTGATCCAGTCGCTAAACATGAGATATTTTTTTATGACTTCCAGGTTTATTTGGCGATTTCAATTTACGCCAAGAAAATTAGTAGATTTAACTCGTGGTTTTCAGATTTTACTAAAATAGCTAAAATATTGAATTTACCTAGAGATTTTCAAATTACGCCAAGATTGCCAAGATAATGATTTTACTTGGAGATTTTCGGGTTACGCCGTGATTGTCAGGATAGTGAATTTACTTGATGATTTCAGGTTATTCCAAGATTGGCAAGGTGGTCAATTTACGTGGTGATTTTCAGGTTACGCCAAGATAGTAGATTTAATTGGAGATTTTCAGGTTACGCCAATATTACCGAAATAGTCTGTTTAATTGGCAATCAGATTATGCCAAAATCGCCCAGTTCTATCATATGTAAGATGCGAAGATTTCGCCAAGATGGTTGCTGACGGTTTGCATTCTTTTTTTCTTTTTTTTTTGGTGATCTATATCAGAAGCCGTAAAAATAAACAAAGCCCAAATATACAGCATGTTCACAATGCATATTCGATTCTCTTCACTATGTGATAGCTGAACACATCATTTTATTATTAAAGCATTTTAAAAAAAAAGTATGCGAAGCTAATCTTGATTTTTTTTTTATGAAAACTTGCAATATTTTATGATATGTGTAAACTTTTTCAACCTTCGTTTTTCGTTCTCAGAATATTATTTTTATTTCGAAATTTATTTACCTACATATGAAATATATGAATAGAAATAGATTACTTGAAGTTTTTCGATTAAAACGAGGTCGAAATGCTCTTTGGGATTTATTTAAATATCTTTATAATCATTTTGTACTTTTAGGATCAAATATGTGGTGTTTGCTATTCTTTGACCATGGCTGAATTAAAGATGGTAAGGACTTTAGGCTTTTTTTCTTTTCAAAAACTTTTTTTTTAATAATTTTAATTTAAAATCTGTACAAATAGTTTGTATCTAGCAAATATTACAAAATGATTAATTGCGCATAACCTGCAAGAGAACAGATTTCGATAATTTTAAAAGATAATGAAAATTAAGCTTAAATTCCAAGTTAATTTAAAGCATTTTTTAAATGTATTCTAAATATTTAAATACACATTTCAATGCAGTTGTTATCCTGCAAGTAAGGCAATAAAATTTATAGATAAAAGGAACTGAAAATGGACCATAATGTTCTGCAAACAATTTTGCAAATATAAAAAAAATAGATTATTAAGATCTATGCTCCAAGATTTAAAAGATACTTGGTTGACGATTTTAACTTGAATAACTTCGAGTATACGCTGTAAATTAAATGAAAGAATAAATTAACTTTCGAAATACTGCAAAAAAGTTTCAAAACTAATTGAGCATTTTAAAGTTGCGAGGCTCCTAGCAATTACCTACTTTACCTTTTGATGATTTGATAATTGTCTTAAAACTTTATCTTTTAGTCACCATTAAACAGCGTTTCGAGAGTAAACAGCGATGATTTGTTTTCAAGATTGGACTATTGCCGTTTATGCAAATTTATTAACTTAAGAAAAGTACTATTTATATGCTCAGACAAAATTCCAAAAAATCAACTTCAGTTCCAGAAAAATCAAAGTATTTTGAAATAAAATGTTTTAAAAAATTAGTTCAAATCATGTATTTAAAGAAATATGACAATGGCATTGATACAATAAAGTTTTTTCTTTCTTAAATTTATATTTTTGATATGATTCCTTTATTTCATTGAAAAATTTTCAACTAGAAATTTTTTTATAGTTTCTTTCGTCATTTATTATATTAAGTAAAAACATTAAAGCAAAAGAAAAGAAGACTCTGTTAAAATTAATGAGAATATGCATTAAATATAAACAAAAGAATTGCGATAATATGAAAACAATTGCTAATGATGATCATTTGAAACACTAACATACATTATATGCCTACTTTATGTCAGAAACATATATTCTTTTGTGCATTTTCTCTTAAAAAATTTAACAAGCTTGTTTTCTTTCTGGAAATACAAAGGAAATGGAAATATTCGGAGTGTGGCATTTCACATTTAGAGAAGAATATATCTTTTTACTTCATTTTAAATGTGTATGCAATAATACTCCACTTTTTTTATTAATTAATTTTCTAGACATTTTTGGGATTGAATACCAGGTTTTGAGATGAGTCTTTGAAATATCAGTTACAGATACTTTCAGATGCGTTTTTTGAAATATATTTTCTAATTTCAACATATTTCCATTTTTCTCAGAACTCACAGAATAAAACTTATCTTGAGATAACGAAAACGTTTGCAAGAGGGAAAAGAAACGTTGTTACGTCATTGGCATTTTTTAAAAAATATCTTGAAAAGATATACATTGTTTTCTTTCTCTTTTCTTTTTCCTTTTTTTTTTTTTTTTTCTTTTTCTCCATTCTACCCTCCTACTCATGCTTAGTTTTGCTGATTTGTGGGAGGATGGGTGAAATGCACGAACTCAAAGTTTTTGTTCTCAGGGAATAACATTTGAATAGGAGAAAAAGTGGCTTGACAATGACATTACGTATCAAAAGGGTTGTGTTTTGTAAATTTGATAATACATATTAATTACTGAAATTTGAACAAAAATAAAAAATAAATAAAATATGAAATAAATAAGTGGAAGAATGATTTTCACATTATGAAATGAATCAATAAGTTCGGGTCCCAGATGTAAGATGGTGCGATGTAGTAACAAATGAATGGTTGCTAGATATTAATATGTTGTCTAAGTCTGCAGATGTTCTGGGAATGTTTAGAATCATTGGTTTAAATCTATTTAACTGCGGCATTTCTGCATTTATCAAGATTATCAAAAGTTTTTGTAGAGAGTTTTTTAAGGGAATTCGTTGATGGTGGAGAGTTAAAGGTCTTTGCAAATATCGTTGTTTCAACCAAGCCACGAAATGTTGCCGCATCGTCTCACTTAACACTAAACCTACCGGCATTTCACCGATACATTGGAATTGCCATTGGAAGCGGGTCAAATGACCCGCTCGTGGTAGCTTTAGTGTTAAAGCGGTTGATGTGAGACTTTTGACTGCTGTCACCCAAAAGGGA
This sequence comes from Argiope aurantia, assembly GCA_026543865.1. NCBI lineage: Eukaryota > Metazoa > Arthropoda > Arachnida > Araneae > Araneidae > Argiope > Argiope aurantia. The sequence goes on from JAPMOR010011282.1 coordinate 411,695, forward strand.
GAGCATATGAAGTTTGTTTAGTTTAGTTATATGAACTTCCCGTTTTAAAGAAACACTACTGCTATTTTGAGAGGGAGATTCGTAATTTTGAACCGTGGTTAGACGACGAGATCAACGCCTGAGCTGGTACCCATCTCTCCATATTTCGTTTGGCCCCTTCATTTAATGTGCATTGGTTACACAACAGTTCTTCGGTGGAATTGGGCATCGAATCCGGAGCCCTCCAGTCACGATGCCGAGACCTTACCACCAGGCCACCGAGGCCCTGGGGAGTATATGAAATAAGTTGTCGTAGGATATTTTGTAACTTTTTTTTATTTGAAAAGTTTGAATTTGAATTAAATATGTAGTACAATTTTGATTTTACCTCTTTGTAATTGCGTTGAATATTTTGGATTTGTTTCTTGAACGTTAGATGCTTATCTAAAGTGACACCAAGAAATCTTGTTACTTCTTAGAGGATGTGTTTTTGGAATAATTTTATCAGAAGAGAAATGATGCGTTTCTTGCCTTGCTTAATATTATGGGTTTTAAGTTCGATGGGTTTAATAATAAGGAATTTGTATCTATTTCCCAGCATTAACATTAATATCCTTTTCAAATTTATTTAAAATAAATTTAAAATTTGTTAATAAGACGATTTAATCTGTATTTGATGTAAAAAATATTTTAATCGGGAAATTTTTTTTCAAATAATGTTAGTTCAATATTAATTTCTAAAACACTATTTTTTTCTATATTTTATTCTCACTTATACAGAATTAGAAAATTATGGTTGAGAATAAAATAAAGTACCGCACATAATTAATCTTATAATATTCATTACAATAATTTAGAATCAAATTTAAATTTATTTCAGGATCAAGATACTTTTAATGAAGAAAAAAATATATTTGTTTGTAGTTTAATTAATCTGTGGAGGAGTTACTTATCGAATACTCCTTATCCAACGGCTGAACGGATTTATTTTTTCAGAAATTAAAAATTAAAAGAATGCTTTAATGTTATTTTATAATGTAATATTTTTAGATCTGCATAAATTAATAAAATGAATTTCATAAAAACAACTATTAGCATTCAAAAAATGGAAATATTCTATACCATTGATTGGTATTTACAATTTATGATTATTATTAACTCTTCAAGTTAAGTGCCTACGTTGAAAAGTATATTTTTTGTTAAATTATTTTTTTTTAATTTGATATTTTTAATGTTTGAACAGGTTTCTTTGTAAAATTATTAGAATTTTGTTTCAAAGTCTATTTTTGGGAAAGTTACATATTTTTTTTTATATTTGCATTTACATACGTTTTAATGACATTTTACATCTTTAATTTTTTTTTCTTCAAACTGTAATTTTTAAAACCATTTTTTTTTCTTTTTATGAAAAATCTCAAAAATTAAAATCTAATGCATATATTTTCGTTTAAATTTGGTATAATGATTTCTAATTTTGTTTTGCATTTACTGAATAAAAGAATAAGTAAAATATTCATTTAGAAATATTTTATACTTATTTTAATACTTACTTCACAATGTGAAAAAAAAATGGAAAAATTCGTTCTATTTATCATTTGAAATCCAATATTTAAAGAATGGATAGAAATAAGGATTATTTTTTAATTCAGGAACTAGTTAATATTTTTTTCTTAAGCTATCTGCGAAATTTTAAGAAAATCATTTTATAACATTTTAAACTAAGAGCTTTTTCTTTTATACATCATTTTAGCCAGAAAAGGAACTTTTTCCAATTTTTTTAAAAAAATTATCACTTGTCTGATACATTTTGGTTTTATTAATATTTTTTAAATCTTTTTTATTCAAAAATGAAAATATGTCCTATTTTAGAGCGTTTCTCAAAAAAATTTATATCGAACGCTGTCGCATACCTTAATTTTATAATTCACCATTGGAGATATGATCGAATTTGAGATTTTTCTTCTCATTTTTATTATCAGATGAATTTTATGGAAAAAAATAATTAATTAGACAATTTTCTGATAATGAAGTTCTGAAACTGTTAAAATACAAATATTTGCAGGTAAATTTGAACTTTTGAATTTGCAATTTTTTTAAATTTCTCTGAAACTTTGTAATAACTTTATTCATATATATATATATATATATATATATATATATATATATATATTTACACAGCATCTTGAATTTTTCTTCACAGCATCTTGAGTTTTTTACATTTAAGTTTACAAAATATCAGTTTTATTCGAATATATAAGTAATTTAAAATTCTGCATTTTTTATTAATATCCAATCGTATAGCTATAATACGATGTAGCTTGATACATTCGAATAAAATGACAAAAGAATTAAAAATATATATAATAAGACACTCCTACAGAGTTGCTCAAATTAAACTTCACAAAGTCAATGAATTCTGAAAGACATTCTGTTTGCCGAAATAATACAAAATTTGAATGATAAATGTTGCAAGCATCTAATTCCCTCGCCATTAAAAAAATACAAAAATTCGATCAAAGATTTTAAAAAAATAAGACAGAGATGTAAGATATGTACTATAAGCCTACTCGCTTCGGAAATCACATGGAATATGGTCAAAATA
>JAPMOR010011282.1:414285-434604 GCA_026543865.1 Argiope aurantia
CCCGGCTATCTGTTTACTATCTGTGCTTCATGTTTTTCTTATGGAATAAAAACATTATTTCCCATTACCTAACATTTCGGATTTCTTTTATAATACATCAACCGGGCAATTTTCGCCATAATATACTTTCATTAAAAAAGCAACTGTTTCTAGAGAGATATCTTAGTCAAGATCCATTTTTCTTCCTTTGAATCGTCATTTTAAGAACAAAATTGACTAAAATGCTGCTTTTGTATTCTCATTCGATGATAAAAATGGCAATCTCAAACACGAACTGCAACCGCCACAGACTTTCGCATACATTGTTCAGCATAAAAGCCAAACTGCTTCATGGACGGCGTGGGACGTCAGAAAGCAATAAATTCGGGTGATTTCGGTGCAAATTGAAATTTTATTGCTCTTTACGTGGACATAACTGCTTACATGAGATTAATCACGTTAAAGGAGAATCGTTGTTAAGTCAAAACAACACCGGAAAGAGCAGTCTTTAATAGAATTGGAAGTTGATACTTAAAATTCCATTCTTTATTATGCTAAAATATTAACAAATGATTTTTTTAAGATAATTTGAATAAGCAATCAAAAGAAAAAAAAATTTAAAATCTTATAATTTCTTTTGAAGATTATTATTATAAATAAACTATGTTTGATGCAAAATGCGCTGAAATTTGTGGCAATAAATTCCAAATAATTGTACTAATGTATGATTTTTTAAAATCAAAATTAGTTTTGTCGCAAGTTTAACAGCCAAACTCTGATCCTTTGATGTCTAGTAGAAGTAGGCTCCCTGGACTTTAACATATATTTTCTAATAAATGGACTTGTGTGTAACCACATGCCATTGGCGAACAATACTTACGAAGTAGCCTATTAGTGCGTGGTAATTGTTGATAAATTGCTGAGCCGTGGTTAATATACCAGTATCAAAAAGCCAATCATGAGTTTTAAGCACATTTTTTTCCAACCGATCGAAGCCAAAATTCGACACAGGACTAATTATAGTCCCGAAATCACATACCAAATTTCATTAATTTAAATCTCTGTGTTCAGTAAAATCGGGTACATGCTTGCAAAAATACAAATCAACCCTTTGACAGATTTAGTTAAAAAATTGACACTTATCAAATTAATTGTTCAATATCAATACCAAGTTTTATTCATTTAGCTCTTTAAATTTGGTGGATATAGTGTTACATTCAGAAAGACAGATTAACAGACTTCTTCTGAATGGTTTTGTTCAAAATTTGATAGAAAGCTACAGATTGAGCGTAAAGACAATAAACAAAATTTCATCCATTTAGGGTTTTTGAGTTATCGAGTTCACAGACATATATGTGGTTGTTGGATTCAGGAAAGTTTTATGCTTGAAGATTCGCCAAAAACTTGAGCTTAAGTTTTTCGACGATTACAATACTTTCTGTTTGTATATTTCGTATAAGAGAAAGTGAAAATGGAAAGAAATTGAAATCTTTAGTTCGGAAAATTAAAGAAGGATCATATTTTAGGCTTAATTATTAATAATATTGTAGATAGACAGGCATAGATTATTAGGCATATTAATTAATCAGGGCATAATATTAGATAGACAGGCATAGATTATTAGGTTTATTAATTAATCAGGGATAATATTATAGATAGGCAGGCATAGATTATTTGGCTTATTAATTAATCAGGGATAATATTATAGGTAGGAAGGCATAGATTATTAGGCTTATTAATTAATTAGGGCATAATATTATAGATAAGTAGGCTTAGATTATTAGGCTTATTAATTAATCATTGAAAATATTATAGATAGGCAAGCATAGATTATTAGGCTTATTAATTAATGAGGGATTATATTATAGATAGGCAGGCATGGATTATTAGGCTTAATTATTATGTCCTTAATTATTATGCCCCTCTTATATTTGCGGTGCACTTCATATTTTTAAATGTATAGAAATGTTAGTATATGTTTCAAACGAAACCAAAATGGTCGTCGGATTAGTAGTTCTTTGATTTAATATTATGCATATTATATAAATGACAATGATTATAGGCTGATATACTGTTTGTAAGTAGCGACAAGTATGTTGAGAAAAAAACCCGTTTAAAATGCTTTACAGGGACAACTGTTAGAATTACCGAATTCAGCACAGCGATACTTCTTGGGCAGTAGATGCTCAATAGAAAAAGTTTTCAAGGTTTTTATTTTTAATTCAAAATTTAGTTATTCAAAACTTTAATATTATTCCTTAATAGCTTTAGAATATAACATGGAAAAATAATTTAAGAAAATAAATGTTTTAGTGATGCTAATTTTATAAATAAACTAGCCGCCTTTGGCGACCAGCCGGTTCGCCAATATTACCGCTCGCTACAATTTTCAATTAAATATTTTAAGTAACTGGTCTCTTAATAGATTCTCAAACAAAACAATTTTAATCTTCAAATTTTTATAGTCATACCAAACTTATACTGTTGTTTAGATCGTTTCGTTCAATTTACTCTATATATTTTGCTAATTTGTTGTCATTTCCGGTAAAACGTCAACTTTAATTTAAAGTGAAAATGATGAAATTGCAATTAATATAAAGATATTTTTTAATAAAACCAAGCGTTTTATTTTATTTATCATCTTTATTGCTATTTATTTATTACTATTATTATTGAATATGAGTATTGCAAACAGAATATCTCGGTATTTAAGTCTTATGTGAACTACAAAATATTTTTGATAATTTATGTAATATCTCAAAGAATAATTCAACAAAAATTTCTCAGATTCAGCATAAAATTCAGTTTTTAATTTTGCTTTCAAAAGGATTGAAATGAAATCAATAATAATATTTTGTTCCGGCCTATAAATATATTTCAAAAATTATGAAATCTAAATTTAATGCAGTAAGGTACCATATTCTGAGAAATATTCTGGACACGCCAAATTTTAAATAAATGAATGAATGTTTCTATTTTCCACGATCAACTAAGACTTATTTATGAAGTTTTGAATGTTAAAAATCTAGAAAAACTCAACATTTTCCTAATCTTAGGCCAATTATTCTTAGAAACCTGCGCGCTGATTGGCGTATTTTTTTTGAAACGATCGATGGAAAATCTAAAATTATCCTTTTTTTTATTGAATATCACTATTCAATAAAAAAAAGGATAATTTTAGATTTTCCATCGATCGTTTCAAAAAAAATACGCCAATCAGCGCGCAGGTTTCTAAGAATAATTGGCCTAAGATTAGGAAAATGTTGAGTTTTTCTAGATTTTTAACATTCAAAACTTCATAAATAAGTCTTAGTTGATCGTGGAAAATCTAAAATTATCCTTTTTTTTATTGAATAGTGATATTCAAATTTTCATAAATCAGTCTGTTTAAGTGATTGATTTAGTTGAATGAAAATTAACTCTTTTTATTTAAAATATTAGTGTTTTAAGAGCATTTTGTTATTCGTGATTTCGACAGCAGAAGCTTTATGTAAAATCAAAAATTCGTTATTTATTAGAGCATTTATTGAATTAAGTTACATAAAATATAATCATTTTTCTATTTAAACCATTTTAGTAAATATGTTGTGTTCGTGCGTCAACAAAAATAGAATGCAGACAAACTTATTATGAAACTAAATCTTATTACATTATAAATAATATTATCAAATTTACAACAACTTATTTTCATTCAAAATTCTAGCATCGTTTTTAAACAACAAATTAAAAGTTCCAAAAATATCACTGTTGCCAATCTGAATTTCACAACTATTTACAAAATAAAATTTACAATTATTAAAATAATCGTTTGCTAATTTTAAATAAAATATTTACGATTTATGTCGCAACAGATCTTTGTCTTACTAAAGGTTTACAAATTAGCTGTGTGGCCCTGATTTGAATGGATATCTTGTTCATATTAAACAAAACTTGCCTTAAAATAAAACTGATTTATTGGATTAATAATATAGAGAGTGTAAAAGATCATAAAAGAATTTTTCTTGAATTTATTTTTTAGAAAAAATAATATTTCATATTTGTTTCATTTCCTACAGACACGTGACGAAAATTATATTTTTGCAGATTTCATTTCCAAAAAGATTTAATTTATTTTCAGTTAGAGCTTTAATCAATATGATGGCAACACTTTGAAAAAAGCTATTTTTTTCTCCTGAATGCGAAACGTGCTTAATCCTCATTTTTATTTTTGACGAAAAAATTATTGAAAAACATAGTTAAAATATTTATTTAAAAATTCATTAAAAATAGAAATTTAATTTTAAGATTAAAACAGTAGTATCATTTAAAAGATAAATTTTTTATCTTTAACTTCATGTAAAAATCTTTTTTGTGCGGTAATATTTTCGGCAGTTATAGCAGAAACACGTCAAAATTTCGCTTAATTTTTAAATAAGTAAAATTCTAATTAAAAATTCGAAAAAATAACCCCCAGGTGCACATTCCCGGCCTCCAAGGTATACACGTGCCAAATTTGGTAGCTGTAGGTTGAATGGTCTGGCCTGTAGAGCGCCAACACACACACACACACACACACACACACACATTGAGCTTTATTATAAGTATAGATATAGAATTATTAATGAATTATATACATTTAAAAAATGTTTACAAGCATAATTTACAATAATACTCTTAATTGTTTTAGTTACTTGATTTACACACACCAGTACTGCGATGAAATTAAATACATTTTTTGGTTCTCATTATCATTGCTATGCAATTAATAGTAATTATTTTTATAAATAAAATATAAAAAAAAGAAGAATCAAGCCATTATTGAGTTACAATAAAGATTTAAAACTTTCAAATCTTATCTTGGCTAGAATGACTGAATAACTATTTTACCTCCCCGGTCCCCATTTTTTTTCTTGGGGAGGGGGGAGGGTCACCTTCTTTTGCAGCTATAGGATATAATTTCTCTGAGAAATTCCGAAGGAATTCTAAAAAAATTCTAACTGCATTTAAAATAATTTAAATTCGTCTTTAAAGCAGATAATTTTTTTAAAATCAGTCATTAAATTGTAAAATAATATACAATATTTTTATTTAAAAAATCAATTTATTTTTGTTGTTATTTACTAAACAGTTAAAAGTAAGCTAACAGAAGTTGCGAAACCCTTAAAATATTATTTTCTTATCAGCTCTTATGATTACAGATATCAACATTTACAACTGATCGGAAAATTTTTCTTATTAGACTAGTAATTTCCAGTCTAAATGAAAAATAATTTTTAGATTGCTCGTTTTTCGAATACAAAAGAAAAAAAAAAAGCTTACCTTTTAATGCTGAGTTGACCGAAAATTTTCAGTGAAGTTTTGTTCCAAATGAAGAAATAAATAATTGCTTTAATTAAAACAAAGCACACATTCTTCGCTAGCTTCAGACGGAAGTTATGAAGAATCCGACGGTCCTTAATTGAATTGCATTCAGGTAGCACCGCCCTCGTTGCTACGTCATTTTCTTCTCACCCAATGGGAAGACGATCCAAGTGATTACTTGATGATGGCGCGAAATGGCGAATGGCTGATATATTGTCTTCGTTTCCATGTTTTAATGATATGAAAGACAAAAACAGTAAATTGAAGAAATGTCAAAAGCTTAGGTTTGTTGATTTCAAGAATATTTGGAATGAAATTTTGTATGGATAGATCGCAAAGGAATTATTTTGCAAATATGATATTTAAGTTGATAGATATTTTAAAAGATTATTTTTTAATATGTATTTTATAAGACCCAGAAATGTTTAATTTTTTATACAAATAAAATTTAAAATATTTTGAGCGTTGTAAGAATCTAGGCTGGATTGTAGATTTTAGCTGAAATTTTGCCCACAAATTCGAAACAATTTATAATACAGTTTAATTTTTATCTGTTAAATATTATTTCCCATATGTAAAAAAAAGCAATGTTACTATAGGATGAACCCCCTCGGTGGCACCTCAAAAAGAGGATGAGAGGCTTCCGGTATGGTACTTGGATCTCGTCATCCTGGTAGGTACACAAAAAGGTGGGGGGTCTGGCCCATCTATGACGGGACGTACTTCCTTCGGGAAAGGTTGTACCGTGACCGGTGATGGCCCTGAGGACTCAAACACAGTTCCCGCCAATGTTGCTGTTGCGGTGGTCCAGTCATTCTTTATCCGTGTGCCTTCGGGTGGGTCGGAGAGTCAGTGATATGACTTACTATAGGATGAAAATATTTTACATATCCTTTTATTTATTTATCTTTGAGTCGCTAATCGTAATATATATATTGAAAAGAATTGGGGGGGGGGGGAGCTAGTGTCCCAGTCCTAATCGCCAGTCCGATTTCGTTATTTTGTTTCTTGTAAATGTTCATAATCTTAAGATTTGTCATCAACAGTCATTTTACTTCCTACATTACTACGAAAAAAAATTGATAGATCTCTACCACTCAAACCATTTGTCCGATTTCACCAATTTTTATTCATGTGAGATCTTATGACTACTACCTATGTTATCAATGTTCATCTGACCATATGCTTCCTATCCTATTTTGATAGATTTCAACTCATTTATCATTTAATATGGGGGTAAAGGTGACAAAATCCTTCACCTTAATCATTGTTAATCATTGATTTCGTCCATATTTGAAAGCCCATGAGATCTAAATATATTTTCAGCGGTTTTCATGTTTCAGCGGTTCAGCGGTTTTTGAATGATGTAAAATAAAAGGCAAAACACAATTTAAGTGTACTTATAGCAATTTACAATGTAAACTAAGACGTTCGCTCCATTATAAACTCACCAAATAGAGATTAATGCATGTGTAAATGTCTTCGCTTATTTAATCTCCTTGGCAAATTTCGAATTTTTTTAAATGACTTCTAAAATCTCTATTTCAAATTAAGTTATCACCATAATTCTTGTAGTTTCTAGAATCTTCCTTTTTGTTGCCAAAGATTCTCCGTTTGTTGCTCAAGATACGAATCTTTGACCCAAAATGCATTAAAAATAACTGTAAATCCTTCTTCTTCGTTAGACAAACAGCGCAAGAAATGTAGTATTACAGATTCATAATATGATATAGAACAAGATAGGTGATGTGGTCCAATTATGGTAACCCATACCTAAAGTTACTAAAAACTACCGCCCTGATTACTAAAAAGCAGCTGGCAGTGAGATTCTAAACAATGTTAAGTGTGATAAAAACTCAATTTTATTTTTTATCTTAAAGTGCTGCTTGAGTAGCATTATAATGTGATAAAAGCGAAAATGGCAAAGTAATATTCTAATATTTCACAGAGCAAAAATACGTCTTAAATAGCCTGAATTTTTCAGTAGCTAATGATACCGGAAATTTTAGCATTTTGTGGTCCTCTTCTATGTTTACTGTTATGAGGAGGGCTGAGTCAATTTTCAATTTATCGAAAAAATCGATATTTTCGAAAACTTGATTTCTCGATATTAGTTTCTGAAAAATATTTATTTGTCGTTACGATGATCGTAAATCATGGTTCATGATGAATCGTGATGCAGTAAATCGATACAAAATTAATTCTTGATTTCGTTTTGGTTTTCTTTCTTGTTTATTTTTGCTGCTCACCATTGTTTTTATGTTTGTGTATAATTTTTGTTAGTATTTCTATAAATTCTGTCATATTGTGATATACAAAAATAGTTGCCTTAAATATGAAATTTCAGAATAAATTGTTTCCTTTTCCCTAAACTGAAAGATACTATTAATAAATTTATATTTAAATATTATGAAAGAGTTGTGTATCTTTTATTTTTAGTTATATTTACAATTCAACTGAAATTTTTTTTATGCTTTATTTATTTTAAGCATCCGAAATATCATCCAGAAATAATGATGAAATAATTTTGTAACTATTTTAATATTTTTATGATTTTAGTCATACAAATAACTGAACAGTAAATGCATCTGTTAAGAAAAACATGCTAAGTATTATTTAATTTTCAATACTTTTTATAGCATTTATCCAATTAATTTATTAAGATATTATGGATCAAATAAAATATTAATTACTATTGACATTTAGATATATTAATTAAAATTTAAACTCTGAATAGATATGCTTAGTTCAAATGTTCTATAATTTTCCAAGCATTTTTTTTGTTTTTGTTTTATTCTTTCTATATGAGTTTAGTGAGTCAAAATTTCTTAATGCATTTCGAAAAATTTCTTACGTATTAAAATAAATTTTTTATAAAATTCGATTTATATAAAAGTCCTGTTCTTAAGTTTTGATGTAAGATTTTTCTAAAATACAGAAAAATTTTAATTTAATATAAATTTTGTATTGTGAAAACTACCTTTTTTTTAAAAAAATATTTACATTGTTGCTCTAGGCAATCAAAGGCATGTACGCCACAACCCAATATATAAATATTTTTATTAAATAGACATGAAATTAAAATGCAACTTGATTCAGTAAGGAATATACCTTACTGTAAGATAATACTATTACTAATTAAATACAGCCAAGATTTGAAAAGTAATTGTTGCACACACACACACACACACACGCATTATTACCGATAATTACCGAAATTTCGATACATATCGAATTTTCAATACTTATCGACTTATTGATAATGATCGAATTTTCATGACTAACGAGAATTAGTCATGAAAATACATTACGAATGGATTTCAAGGCTTTGTTTTGTATATCAGTGGAAATGTATTGATTTTCTTTTTAAGACGCGTACTTTTCTATAGAATGCGCTTTTTATAAAACTAAAAAAATTATACATTTTTTTTAGAAATATATCTTTAAAAAAATGCTCTTTTTCGATTTCTTAATATATAATTTATTAAAAGGTTTTATTTTGTATTTAAAGTAAAGATTATTTTTAATGGATAAATGTCTATTTCAGATTTATTAGTATTTATTTCAGTTTATTTGTTGGAATATATTTTGTGCTTTTTTTAAATTTTCAGGCAGTTTTAAAATACTTTTTTTCTTTCGCTTTTATTTTATGTGCTTTTCTTATTTTCAAATATACAATATTTTGAATTGATATAAACAACCCTACAATTAATTGGCTTAAGAAAGTTTTTATGAAATTCTTTTTCTTCTGTTTGTAAGATAAAGATTATTTTAGAGGTAATTTTTCAATCTTTAAATGTCTTTATTATTTAATTATATAAAAAAGGATCTATTTCTTGTTTTTCCATTTTATTTTGATTTTTAATTTTTTTAAATTTTATTTCTAATTTTAGAATACACCAAAATGTCGGCAGAAAAATAAGAAATAGTAAATTATACATAATTACATAGAATTTTAATATTCAGAAACGAATGTTTTATTTTAGTGCTGGCTATTTTTTCGTTGAGTTTATATTAATGATGATATATTACGGCTTATTTTTCTTTCATTTGATCTGGTTTCATAATTCAAGGTAAATTGAAAGTGCTCTTCTAAAACCTTTAATCTATTACATCATTTTTTCATAAATAAATTCACACTCCGTAATATTTGTTATTAATGTTTTACTCATTTCAGAATTATTATTTTTCGTCTCATTGAATTTTGAAACTGTTATTTGTATGAAAGATGCTTTAATTTGGATTATCTAATCTAATTATTGGTAAAATCTTAGTGCATATTTAATTAAATCTGTCAATAATGCTTTTAAAATAAAAATGTTGTTTATGTAATTCATATGCAGAATTAATTTTTTAAGGCATTAAACTTCAAATTGAAATTTAGTGAAAACTCCTTAATTTTACTTGTTACAGGCCTTATTACGTCATTTCCCTTTTTTTATAGGCAATTTAAGAAATTGAAAAAAAGAATAAAAATATACAAAACTGGAGAAAAATTATAATTACAAGTTACCTTGTGAGAACATTATTATTTTTTAAGTCATCATTTGTCTTAATTAAGTCATTAACCAGTTTAAATCGGTTTGAAACAATCACGGGACTCTCTCTCTCTCTCTCTGTATATATATATATATATATATATATATATATATATATATATATATATAATGATAATTTTTTTACCTTTCATTTTAAATTTTTCTAGCTGGCAAAGAATGTTTTGGAGCTCGACTGATTTTGAGATGAAATAACAGCTATGATGTCATAGTTCTACGTCAGCCTTTTAAAAACGCACCTGCTGTCAAAGAAGCACACATAATAATAATGCAATACTGGTAAAAGCTGGTAAAAACATATATGCGATTCAAAGATGATGATGAAAATTGCCATTTATGCTTTAGTCATCGCCTACGCGATTTCGAGCTTCAGTATTCATTGCCTACGCGATTCGAGCTTCAACCCCCCCCCCCCCCCCTCTAATGAAAACAACATCATGTTCTTACATGATTAAAAAAAAGTTTTTCCATTAGCAGTAAAAAAAAAGATAACATTTTAAAAATTATTATATTATTGAAAAAAAACGGGGTATGATAAATTGTGAAATACAGCATTGCTTTACATTGATATACAGACTACTATTTGACATTGGTTTTAACAAAATTATTTTCTAATTGTTTTTATTGAAAAAAAATATGACTATTTTACTATATAAATTGAAAATTCCTTCTATTTGAAGTCTACGCCAGTATGTTAGGAGATGCTATTCATAATTTATATCGAGAACATTCGATATATGTTAGACGATATATCCCAAGGATGAAGCTCAGTCATCGCTCAGCCCTAGTTATGACCCTCTTATAATAAAGGGCAAATTTAGTGTCACAATTTTAATTAGTTAATATTCCAAAGATTTATTTAATTCTAATTCTTTAATTTATAAATATTTTTGGTAATTTATGTATTTTTAAAATATGCATATCCTGGAAAATCTGACATAAAATTCTTTAAATTTATATTTAATATAAATTTATAATAAATATAATATATTATATTAAGAAATTTATATTAAATATATTTAATTTATATTAAATATATTTAATTTATATTAAATATAAATTTATATTTAATATTTATATTTAATATAGTTTAATATAATTTATATTAATATTTATCTGATAAATAAGAAAATATTAATTTTCAATTCATCTATCTACGACTCCTTGAAGATTCTGCATGAAAATAAACTTCTGCTTAATACGAATAGGATTGTGATTTTTCAACATTTCCGATTTTGGCAATTACAAGCTTTTCTGATTTTATTTAGAAACATCGCATATACGTTCTAATTTCTTCTAAAGGGATAATACATTTATTGCTTTTAGAACAAAAATACTCTTATGACAATTCTTTTAAACCAGTGTAAGTAGTTTTCTTAAAACTTTCTCATGTATTCCTTACTAAAAATTGCTATTGCCTTCTAGCGCAAAAAGAAAAATCTCGGAATATTTACAACACCGAGTGCGCAGATTTTTATTTTCGCTATCTCGCTCATGAATGTTTTATAGTTTGTGGTAAAGCGAAGAAAATCGAAGATGCACTTAGTATGCTTTCTTGTTGATTTTTTGAGACAGAAATATAACTGTAGTGATAAGGTCATATAAAAAACTTCATATATTTAACTCATTGTGTATATATGCATGCAAATTTACAGAACAACAGACGTTTAATCGGTTCACGGAATTGGTTCAAAACTTGATACAAATGTACAGTTTAGATACCAAGCCTATGTACCAAATTTTATTCACGTAGTTTTTTGCGGTTTTTTTTAATTATTATTATTTTACTTACTTGGTCTTGGACAGACAGAACATACTTCCTGCATATGGATTTCTTTCACAATTTGATAGAAATATACACATTTGGTGTAAACATCATACCAAATTTTATCCGTCTAGATCAACACGTTCCTAAGTATCGTCTTCAAAGACTGGCAAACATATAGAAATCAATCTCCCCAAAACTTTCTCGTATACACTCTCACAAATGTATTCTTAACCGTTTTCCATTGTCGAATAACAATTACAAAAGAGAGTGTGATCTTTAGTGATTACTCGTTGGTACTAGAAAACAAAATGCATATCTTGCATGCTGTATTTTCGACCAATTAAAACTAAAATTTGACACAGAATTACAATTGGAGTCACTTAATTGCATACCGAATTACATATTTAAACGTTTGAATCTTTGTGTTATTTTTTTTACATGCTTGTGAATACACAAACTGACAGAGGGACGACCACTAGATAGAATAGATTCTAAATTTAAGACATATCTACACTTTAAAGGTAAAATCGGTTCATCAAATCTTATCCATCTAGCTCGTTTCGTTTTGTAATTATCATATTAACTTATATTCAGAAAACTAAACAGGCAGACTTTCTTGGAAAGAATTTCGTTCAAAATTTTGAATAGAGATCATATATTAAACTTCATCCATCTAGCTGAAAAAGGTTTTGAAATATCTTTTTCTTAAACAGACCCAAAATATAATTTAGGATTGAGGAAGATTTGAAATATGGAGATACGTCATATTTCTCAAAGTCGGTGTTGAGATTTTTGACTATCATGATACTTTCTTTTCGTATACTTTGTACATAAGAAAGTTAGTAGAAAAAAAATTGCTTGTATCAAAGATGTCTGCATTTAAAAATATTCTTGATATTTATTTTGAAAGGTGTTTTGCAATTTAAACATTGCATTTTACATTTGCATTGTTGCACCTACAGAAATAAATAGAGTTATGAAAAAAAAAAAAAAAAACATTGCATTTTGAGGACTAACATTTTTAGCGAATTCATTTACATTTCTACTATTCAAAGTAAATAATTTGGAACTTTAATAAGCACTTCAAAATAAACTATTTTTTCATGAAGGCTTAGTTTGGACATTTCTACTTTATTTTCCACATGGAAAAAAAACTATTTACATAGTTGGAATAAGTAAATAGTAGTATTTATAGCAGCTGCATATGTTTGTTTGTATAATTAAAAAAAAAAATTTAACATTAGCTGAGTGAAGAAAAACAAGTGAACAAATAAACATTTAAATACAAATAAAAATTATTACAATCAATTCGTAGCAAAACCAACAATCTTTAATAATTTTTAATTTTCGCAAGAGACTATATACAAGATATAATGTATTAATTCAACACTACTCACATTTTGTTAATTGAATAATCAATATAACGAAACTGAAAAACGTTAAAATTTAAATTGTTTTTCTTTTCTATTTTCTTATCATAAAAACTGCTTTTCAGGTAGGATTTTTTTTACCAACAAATGTTCGGTCAACAAATTTCTGTGTGTGTTTTAATTTTTCACATTGGGATGACTGAATTAAATTTACCTTATTTTAATTTTTTCATAATTTGATTCAGATGCCTTTTTTAATGGCTTTTATTTTTCCAGCTATTAATTTCGAGTGTTTTTATTTAAAGACAATTATAATTTCATTTCAGCGACTAAATTTATTGCATTCCTCGATTTCTCCTTTGCTTTGTCTAATAAGTCGATATTTATTCCTAAAATTCTCTTTAGATATCAGCTTTAGATATCAAATTTATCTTTTTATCTTTAAGAATTATTTTGAAGTTCGTGGAAGAAATTTCCAAGTTATCTTTGTTTTATAGATTGCGATATTTGAAAATTCTTTCTATATCTATTCATAAAGCCTTTTTAATGATTTTCTACCGATTTTTCAATATTTATTTATCTTAAAAAAATGCAAATATTTTCTAGGGTAAAATTATTCTTCACGACTATCTTCAAATTGGTGCTTCCACATTTTTAAAATTATCCTCTTCGCATATTTAACAAGAATCATGTCCTAACAGTGCAGCTTTTATTCATTTAACATGCATCGTGTGCTGCATTATTCACAAGTTCTAAAGTTTTAATACAGTTGCGTAAGTCTAATAATGATACAATATTTTAATAAAGTATTGCCTCGATTTCAGGTACTTGTTTAATTTAAGCGTTTTCTAAATTACTTGTAACAAAGTTCATTAATATTTTTAAATTAACTAGTAATTAATGCTGATGGGTGTCTTTCCCGATTTACAATATCGTCAATGATCCTTTGAAATGTGTAAAAGTAGAGTAATATTATAGTGTCAAAATTTAATTATCAACTGATCAATAGATTTTAGCTAAATTTTGATTCAATATGACCAACGCCATCTGGTATTAATTTGAGAAAAATTTTTCCTCGTTTATAAAATTATTAATGAATACGAAATATATTAAAAGACTGAAATGATGAAAATAACAAAAATTAATATACATAATTAATATAAATAATATTTAAATATAAAAGTTTTTAAAAACAAGTAGATTTAAAATGCCGCGGTGGACTGGTGATAAGGTCTCTGATTTGGAGGGTTCAAGGTTCCATCGAACAATCGCCATGCAAGCGGGTCTAGTGCTGGTTAAATCCGTTGGGAGCAATTGTCCTCCTGCTGGACAATTGCTGAACGGAAGTTTGGAGAAGGGTTGCCAGCTCAAGTGTCGCCCTCGTAATCTGACCATAGTTCAAAATCATAAGGTTCATCCCAAAATAGCTCTAGTATTGATTTGAAACATGATTTAATATAACTAGGTAACTAAAATATTCAAAAGTTGAAAGTGATCCTTTTTTAACAAGAAGAAACATCTGAAACTTTAGCTCCTATTTATTTCCTCATGGGAACCATAATTTTTACAGGAGCGAAGCGATGATAAATTGAAATCTGTTTACATCGCGATACAAGAGAAAAGTGGCAGATAATTATCCCTTCACTAATTTTACTAAAAATTTCTGATTTGAATTTTTTTTTTTTTTTTTTTGACATGCAGCGACTTAGGCAAGGGAATCTTCGGTATCTTTGAAAAGTATGTGTGAATTTTTGGGCTTTTTATTCCTTCATTCTCGGTGTAGAAACTATGGAATCATAAATTTTAGTAAAAGCTTTTTAGAATTAATTAAATAAAAAAAAAGTTGAAAATAAATTAGGACATTTTAGAACATTATAGAAACTACGGAATCAGAAATTTTATTAAGCGCGTATTAGAATTAATTAAATAAAAATAATTGAAATTAGATTAGAAAACAATAGAACATTTTAGAATGAAGTTAACATGGGCTAATTTAAGATAAAAAATTAGGAAAATAATGAAGATTTAAATTTGATTTAAATATATTATTATACATACACAAACACACATGTACACCCAAAAATTTTCAAACTTGGGAAAATCTGTGCTAAATTTTTAAACTCTTACAATACGTTTTCTTCGTATACAAGAAAATAAAAAGACTCAATTACTCGTGCTCTAAACTGGATATGGTCAAACAGAAGCTTTGATAACTCTAAATTCAAAGGCAGAAAGGATTGCTTTTGCTCTTCAAATCAATAGTCAGCTATATTCCTAATGACCTTCCCTGAGTTACCCAATGTATCATCCCTACCTGCATTTCTCTTCCTTTTTGATTAATTTTCTGCCATATTTTCTCGTTTTTAGTGTATTTTTTCCACTTTTACTCTCAGAGTGAAAAAGGTTTTCAAAATGCAGAGAACTCTCAAATAAAAAAAATAAAATAAAAAAAGCAGTTTTTAAAAATAATTTTAGACGAGTGCCAAGGCATTATGGATTAAAGAAATTTAATCGACACATTTTTTCATCTTATTGTATGATTAAAAAATGGTACTTATAGGCATAGCTGTACAAATGTTTGCTTCTTAATATTACATATATATCTATCTCATTTTGCCCTAGCATACAACTTAAAATGTTTGCATTGCAGCCAGCGATTTTGAAATTCAGTATTTACACGCAAAGGTTATTGGGAGAACTAACACAATAAAAACAACCCCATATTCTTCGCTACTAATATCCTCCATTAGCTTTTTTTTTTCTTTTCCCCGATATCGTTTTTATGAGCAGGTGCAAATGGAGCTCCTACAGACGATAACTCATGTTTATGGTATGTCGATGAGTGAACGCATTTATTAGCGAATAAGGGTCACGTGGTTCAAGAGCACTCCTGGAAAAACCGTGGATAATAAAGATTAAAAGTTGTGCATTATTTTGAAGGAAGAGAAATGCAAACGATCTTTAATAAAATCCATGAAGCGTGGAAGAAACAGTTTTTATGAGAAATTTACATTGCCGTGTTTACTGATTTGGCCTTTAAGCCAATCTGTAATTTTGCCAGTATAGTATTCGATGATAAAAGATTATTGGAGTAAAGGATGTTAAAGAAAATGTTTCAGATATTGTGTTGAAAATAACCCTTGAAATGTCAAAGGAATGTTTAGTTTGCAAGAGCTGTCTCTATAAATTTTGGATTCAAGTACTTTTGCATGCAAAGTTTGTTTTCATTGACAGCAAGCACATCTTAATAACGAGTGTATTAAAAAGATACATCTCAAAGGGTGAAATGACTTTTTATTGACTATGTAATATATTGAAACTTTATTACAATTTAATGAAGCTATTTTCTGTATGAAGGACATTATTATTACAGTAAAATTTGTAACATAGCTTCAATATACTGTTCGCTGAAAACTTTTTCAGATTAAACAAGACAACAGTATGGAAGTACACGCATAAATAGGGGAAATATGTATGTACTTTTTTTATATCATTTCTTTTATTTTTAATACTTCTATTTTAAAAGAAACATTAAATTTATATATGATTCAGAAACTATTTCATCAGTAAATAAATTCTACATAAAAAATATTATTATTGTGATAAACATTTAAATTATATAATCAAAATATTACTTTAAATTATATAATAAAAATATTATTAAATTATATTCAAAATAATTACTTACAGCTTAAAATATACTATAGTGCTTTTCTGAAAAAATAATCTACTTTTTTGATATATTTACTATTGATTTCCGTATATCATTTACAGAAAATTAGATTTCTTTACCATTCTTATAAAAATATATCTAACGTTTTGAGATGGATTATTATTCATGTTTTTTCAGTTAATATATTTATTAAGCTCTTTTTTAAAAATTTAAAAGTAGATTTATCCTTTTTGTTCTTTCTTCCTTCCTTTAAAAACTTATTACAAATATTATGGAATCGAATAATATAATCATTCTCAAATACATTATTAACAGGCAAGACATACTGGCAGTCAATATTTGACTAAATTAAATCAATCAATTAAAAAATAATTAAGCTTTGAAAAGATTAAGACCCTACATTACCATCAATTATACACGAATGGGCAAAATTTCAAACATCTTGAATATTAGTTAGGGGATGAAAAATGCATAAAAAAATTCCCTCTTTACAAACATAAAACACAGTCAAGTTAAAAAAAAAGTGTAAAAATATTATTATTATAAGATATTATAACTTAATTTATTATGAAGAAGGTCCTGATTTCATTTAATGATTAATATAAGAATTTTTGTTTTATGATTAAAAAAGACTGTATATTAATTGATATCAGATTTTTTTTCTTTATAGCTTAAATTTTGTTTCCCTATGAAAAAAAACAACTTACGGAAATATTCTTAGTTAAATAAATAAATTAGATTATTGGAAAGGAAGAATGTCAAACTTAATATCAATTTATAAAAAAATAAATACTAAGAGGTTTTCATGGTACTATTTTTAGATTTTCATTGATGGACTGTGAAGAGAACTGATAAGTTTTAAATAAAAATTTCAAGTTAAAACAAGAAAAATGTCATCATGAACTAATGGAATGATGAGATCTTTACAATTTTATACTGTTTTATGAGTAGTATCCAAGTAATTTTATCTGAATATATACAAAGCTGAAAACTCGAGTTATTTCCACTTCAATTAAGAGTTGTATGGAATTTATGAATACATTCATTACATTTTCGCCTTTCGTGATATCACAATTAGTGAATACTGAGTCCAGTTGTTGAATGCATGGTAAAAAGTACTTTACCAGTTTTCATCTAACAAGAAAATCAACATTATGGAGAAATAATATTTCTAATCAGAAAAACGTTGTGCTATCATTCTAATAATGCCTTAGTAAGCATGGCTTTCGAGAGATCTGTTTCATCACAGCATCATACCAGTTCCGATGTTGAATTTCTAATACCTTTTGTACTATTTGTTGCTCAGAAGTTGGATTTCATACTACACAAGAGATTTCATCTTAAGCTTCATTGAAATTGTAATGTGAAAAACAGCGTATTCTATTGTATTTGACACTGTTTCAAACCTGTAATTTTGCTTAACAGCGAATTTGGCGACTTCGGCGTAAAAATGGATAATGCTCGAAACTTCGAGAATTTTATCGATGCGTCCATTAGGAAAAGAGATACGCCTGATTGGTCTAGAAGGTTCTAGGCCCACCTCCCGGGAACTATAAAAAGCCGGCATTCTCAAGCTACAGGTGTGTCATCGAGGGTCGTCGTCGCGAATTGTAGTCGGAATCGCCGACAAGCAACGAGTCTTCGAGAGGATAGCGAAGAAACAGCGTTGTGTGGAGCGAGTGCTGAGCTGAGCTGTGAGCATCGAGTGCTGTTGTATAGTGTGGAAACAGCGTCGTATATTGTGTGTAGTAGCCAGTTGTGAGAAGTAGTGAGTCAGCAGAATTGAGACAATGGAGAAGTTCAGTCATTTGAAGACACCGTAGAGCGAAGCTCCGAGGATTCCCTCTCCTGCTGAATTCTGTCTGGCCGCTTTGTGTGCTGTGGTCGATTACTACTAGTGGGCTACTGTTTGCTGTAGTGTGCTTCTGTGTGCTGTCCTATTTTCGTCTCGGCTGTAAATATTTGTCGTCTGTGTTTTCGTCATCTTTGTGTACACGTGCTCTTCGTGTAAATAAACGTCATTATATTCTACTGAGATCTGCTGATTGTGTTCTCACAGTATACACCCACTATCAAAAGAGCCCGGCGGTGAGGAAATTCCGCAATACATTTTTGTTAAAAGATACATGTTTCTTAAAATTTATTTTAACTGTGGCCGTTCCTAAAGCGACATGGAAAATCTCATGCCTCGTACTTTTATGTAGCTGTTCCGGCCTCAAGGCTGGAAGGAGATGAAGCGAAGAGAGAGGAATGGTTACGCGAAAATTGGCGACTGACACCGATAAGAGTGTGTGTTAGTAGGAGCTCTGCCGGGAACTCCAAAAAATGATTTTAGATTTAAAGCGAAATTTAATTGTACATATGTAAATAGCCATCAATCATTTAATCCATAAGATATAATCATAATAATCCATCCATAATAAATTTGTATTACCAAGAAAAGTGCCATAACTTGTGTCAAAGCATACGACAAATAATTTTTAATTTTTCTTGTTCCGAAAATTAATTTTTTAGTGAAAATTATTAAAATTGAACACTAAATTCTAGTTTATCTAATAAACATAAATTCTAGTTATTATCCTGAGAAATAATTCATATTCAATACTAAGATTTAAATAGGAGAATTTAAGTTATCGAGTTATTCTTTTCGAAAAAAAAAAGTAATAGAATGAACTGATACCTTCTTTAAAAGATCTGTAACCAGTTCCTTATTACTAGAAAGTAATCTCGACCTCGAATGTTTGCTTTTATTTCGAGGCGAATTAAATAAATGATAGAATTAAGAAGTCAAAAGAGAGTCGAATGCTTATCTAGACACATGGTCAGATGATAAATTGTTAGGTTTGATTCGTTTATCTATTTTTATTTTATTTTTAAAATTTAATCTTGCTTCTATATCAGCTGCTCCTACCTCTGGAACTAATTTTCATGCATTAAAAACTAAAAATTTCTGTCTTCTTAGAAAAATGATTTCTGAAAGTGTATATATTTTTTGAGTATGCAAGGATCAACTTCATATTAAAATAGGTACTCAGTGCAATACTTAGTTTGGAATAAAATTTAAAATCTCGAAATGAAATTATATTGAATACCTATAAAGCAATGCCGTTCAAGGAAATAATATAAGGTTGAAATTAAGACTTCATCAGAATTGATTATATTAAATGAAAGCTGCAGCTTTTAAGACATATCTCTAAATATAATAGATTCAATAAAGGATTTACTCACTGGCTTTGTAGACGCTCATCTCTGTCTCGAAACTTTGGAGGCCATCAAAATATTTTTGATATATTTTGTATTGCTAAATCAGCAGTGAAATAAAACATTGGGTTGGCGAAAGGGTCTAAAAACTTATACACCTGTGGGTGTTTTCGATTGTTTAAATCTGCTACTGAATATATTTTTTAAAAAGATTCTTTGTTTAGGTTAAATCCACACATGACGCAATTCTAAATCGGTAAAGTATAAAGGTACAGAAATATGTATGATGTCTCTGAATTCATGGGTCGATTTGCTGATTTAAGGGGAGTATCACGGAGTTCTGGAACTCCTTCTTAACCTCCATACAGAATAGGTGAATAATGACTTGTCAATGAGATTACTTAGTAAGTGCTTAGAAAATAACGGAATTAC